>PVJH01029120.1:0-26442 GCA_004026705.1 Nesogale talazaci | reverse complement strand
AGCCCTTGGCCTGGTTGAACTGTTGGTATTCAGAGTCTCTTCTCATAGATGTAGTCAATTTGATTCCAGTTTCCTCCAGTGTCTGCCTTCTGTATGAATTTACATCTTTTGTTCTTCTCTATAGACTCTTGTTTTGTTGTCTGTGAGGCAGGTGGGAGAGAGCTTCCAAATTCTGGATGTACATGGCACAGGTCAAGGTGTATCGATAATAAGCAGCTGACTCTCAGACTAGATTTCAATTCTCTCCTTCAATCTTTAATCCTCAGTGAGGTCTGAGGGTTAGGAATGATGTAGTATAAATTGGACTGTAAGACTACACATCCTTTTTGCTCTACAATGTAGTGGGGAAAATTCTCTGGTGTGAATTGAGGAAGATATTCCAAGAGAAATTGACTATAGAACCAGGAATTCATTAATCATGCATGTTATGCTCTTCTTCATATCTCCTCATCTCTCCAACCCAAATCTCAATACAAAGAGATCACCCTTCACATCAAATGCTTTAAAGCAGCGGTTCTCAACCTGTGGCTTGTGACCCTCCTTTGTACATTGACATCCACCATAAAATGTGGTTATGTAGACTATAGCCAGAATAGTTCAATAACAGTAACAATAACAGCATAAGCTATCTCTTACTATCTAACTAAAAGTAGATAATACTAGTTTCTGGCAATTTGTCTTATCCCTATTCATTGGAAACATCATTTAGTATTTTTTTCCCCCAAACCATTTTACTAGGACCTAATCTGGAAATCATATCATTTCAATACTAATCATATCCAGCAGTATTGTCACTTCATATTTTTTAAAGCATGATTATTTTAGGCATACTGGTGTCATCCACTCATATTATTTGATTTCTTGTGCATTGGTATTGTTTATTCTTAGTTTCTTTATAAGCTTGTGTGTCTTCTAATTTCTTACATAGCACTTTCCTCCTTTTCCCTGTCATCTCCTTTTCTGTCATCTTCATTGCTTCTCATTTCTGTTCTTGAGTTTAATTCTTGAACTTTGCTATATAAGTCCATACTCTTTCATGGGCAATTACATCCATCCATTGTCTTTTAACTGTTTTAAAGGTGATATTTAATCCTTGTCTCTAACTCCAACTCCCTAATTAAGCTTACTAAGTCAATCATGTAACATAGCCCCAAATAATAATAAAACAAGTGAACAAAGCTTTGACCCTTTCACAAAAATCTCTAATATGAAACCAAAAATAATCTTAAAATGTCCAATCACATTAAAGAGAAAGTCAAACTTTTCTGCTCCCTTAATGAGTTACAATCTTGGAACCCTGCAGGGACAGTTCTAGTGACTTGATGGAAATGAGGAGCAGGGGGAAATCAAGTTAAATGTGCTTGTAAACAAGTCCCTGGCATTAAAAGCATCCTAAATATCTTATAACTTCCATAGCCTTAACAAGCTAAAAATAAACAAGCAACACTTGGTGTCTGTGCTTTGCAATTTAACAACAGGAGTGAAATTAGAATATATCCGATGACCAGAAAAGGTTCTGAATCCTAAATTGGGAACCACTAGTACTTTCTTCAACTTATTTCTACTTTTCTGTTTGCATTTATTCCATCCTGTTCTCTCCATAGCCTTTTGCTTTGCAGTCCGTTAGGCGGGAAAGAGTTTGAGGACCACGTTATAGGCCAGCTCTTATGAATAATGACCAGAAGGACCTCAGACTCAGTTTCAAATCATCTCATCCCATCATGAATCCTCATGGGGTCAGGAGAAGAGCATGATATAGTATAAATTGGGTTGTAAGAGTAAACAGCCTTGAAGTTTATAGTTTAGGGTGAATGCTCCCTAGTGTGCGTTGGGAGGGCATCCAAAAAATAGCTTCTCTAGAACTTGGAATCCCTCAACTTTGACATGGTATGCTCTTCTTCGATATCTCTCTGTCTCTCATAGCTTCCCACTTTATTACAAGGAGCTTGTCCTTTGCACATACCAAGTGCTTCAAAGGATTCTGAACAGTTTTATTATATGCCCCCAGCAACCCAGCTGACAAACAAATCAATAAGCCTATGCAGATGACCAAGCATGAAGAGAAAACAGAACAAGACACTCAAATAACACTTCAACAAGCCAAGTTTCTTACTTAAGAAAGTAAGAACAAAATCATGAACTGAGTTCTAAATCCAGTTATAAGCCCAGACCAGCAAAATGATGAGATTTGGGGTCTCAGGGGATTTGATATGGGATTTGTCTCCACCGAAATACTTTCATCTATAAGTTCTGACTTAGGAGTTGCATAATACCAGCTGTCATCATTGCTTAGTCCAAAGGGGCCAAAATGTAGGTGGAGCAATTACTCTCTTCTTGTGTCTGTCTAATGAGGCTCTCAGGGAATCTGACAGCAATGGCCATGGAGACGACTGGAAATGTCTAACCTGTGATCTACCCCCACCAGTTTTTTATGTCTAGAGGACTAAGACCATGAAGCCAAGCTGCTCCCTTGCTCAGGACCTGCCTCTATTTCCAAGACTTTTCCGTATTGGGAAGAGTTGGTCAGTCATACAGAGGTGAAGACTTCCTGAAAGCTGTCACACCAACTTCCTTCAGGTAAGATTACACAGAAGAGACATCAATATTTACTTAAGAAGACACGAAGTTCTTTTAGGTATTCCTTTTGTTAAATTTGCAGAGCCAGGGAACAATCACAGGAGCCCTAAACCGATTTAGAATTGGCATCTTTAAATTGACCTAGTAATGCTAAACTGTTTCTTTGTTGAGCTCCCAGGGATGGAAGAACTGACTGGTAATGCTTAAAAGACAATCGTAGAGATATGCCCCTGTGTGTTTTATGTTATATTTTATAAAATTTAAAGGATGAACCAAGTGGGATCAACTTCATCTAAGCCTGGGAGCCAGAAGTTGGTGGTGTAAACTGGGGGTCAGTTCCTGACTAACTCTCATAATGTAAACAAGATCATGGTAGGAGCCTAACTTGTCCCATCTGAACCTAGGTTCCTAGGTTTCTGCCCACTGTTTCTCTTCTCTGCATCTGTACCTAGGCCTATGGGTGGGGCAAACCAGTCCAGTGTCTCCGAGTTCCTGCTCCTGTGGCTCTCCAGGCAGCCCGAGGAGCAGCAGCTGCTCTTCGTGCTCTTCCTGAGCATGTACCTGGCCACGGTCCTGGGAAATCTGCTCATCATCCTGGCCATCAGCACAGACTCCCGTCTGCACACCCCCATGTACTTCTTCCTCAGCAACCTGTCCTTCGTGGACATCTGCTTCTCCTCCAACACTGTCCCCAAGATGCTGACCAACCACATCCTTGGAATTCAGACCATCTCTTTCCCTGGTTGCCTCACCCAGTTATATTTTTTTGTTGTGTTTACTGACATGGACAATTTCCTCCTGGCTGTGATGGCCTATGACCGCTTTGTTGCCGTGTGCCACCCCTTACACTACACAACCAAGATGACCCCGCAGCTCTGTGCCCTGCTGGTCGCTGGATCTTGGAGTATTGCCAACCTGAATGGTCTTCTGCACACGCTGCTGATGGCCCGGCTCTCATTCTGTGCAGACAACAGGATCCCCCACTTCTTCTGTGATTTGGCTCCTCTCCTCAAACTCTCCTGCTCGGACACACACCTCAATGAGATGATGGTTCTTATTGAGGGGGGTCTGATCATGATGATCCCATTGTTCTGTATCCTGGTTTCCTACATTTACATCACTTCTGCTGTCCTGAGAGTCCCGTCCACAAAGGGAAAGTGGAAAGCCTTCTCCACCTGTGGCTCCCACCTGGCTGTGGTGTCCCTCTTCTACGGCACCATCATCGCTGTGTATTTCAGTCCATCCTCCTCCCACTCAGCTAAGTCAGACACAGCAGCGACTGTGATGTACACGGTGGTGACCCCCATGCTGAACCCTTTCATCTACAGCCTCAGGAACAAGGACATGAAAGGGGCTCTGAGAAAAATGATTGGCAGAAAAAGAGGTTCTATCTCATGAAAGGATCATAGACTATCAATCTATCAATATGTATAGGGATCTTTTCCAACTCACTCTAATGCAACAGTCTACCAGTGCCTGTAAAGCACTTAGACTTAATAGTCACAATGGATATTTTTCAATGGACTCTGACTTAATCACAACCAGGTATAGATCATCGTGTTTGCTGTTAATTACTGTATTATAAATATTTTACCTAAAAGTAAGCCTTTCCTTCTAAGTACTCAGCTTGAAACATTCCATCTGAAAAGTATTTGCTTCACTTTCCTGTTAGAAATGCTCTCAGAATCCACAACCCCAAAATGTTGCCGGTTAGTCAATTCTTACTGATAGTGATCATGTTAGGCGGGTTGACTAGAGAAACGAATCCGGTGATACTCATGTATGTGTAAGAGAGAACTTTATATCAAGAAGTAATTATATATCATAAAGACATCCTAACCCAGTCCAGTTCAAGTCCATAGCTCCCATACTAGTCCATGAGTCTGATGCTAGTCCATAAGTCCCTCTTCTGACTCACGCAGCCACCTGCAGTGATGCAGAAGGCAGGGAGATCACAGGTCAGTGGGTACAAAGCTGTATGGATCCAAGGGCGTTGGTCACATCACAGGGCTCGCATTAACCAGAGTCAGCCCTCAGGAAGGTGAAGGCAGAGAGAGGGGGAGGTCCCCAGCGCTCTCCTTATGAGAAGACCAGGCCCACAAGGAGTCACCATCAGGCTGTGACCAGATTGACAGGCTAAACTCCAATCCCACACTTTTATATGTCTTTCAAGTTGACTTGAAATTGTGTAACTACCACAGAGACCCTAGGTAAGACAGAGAGAACTGCTTCATAGGCTTTTGAAGACTACAATTTTTATGGGAGTACACTGGCATATATCTTCCTGACAATATATGGCTGGTGTGTGGGAACTGGTGACTTTGATTGTCACCCCAGCACTTAACTACTCTGTCAAACAGGCTCTTCTATATACTGCTCAGAGAGTGGGCCATTGCCAGGGCTCCTGTTCTTGCATATATTAACCGTGTAGAATAGAGTAATACTGCTCCTTACGGCTTCTGAGACTAATTTTTATGGGAGGGGACATCCTCATCTTTGTCCCCAGTAGTGGCTAGTAGGCATATATCACCGGTCTTGCAGATAGCAGTCCACTCATTGCTCAAGTGTGCCACCAGGGCACCGCAGGGATGTTTCCTCCTGCTGCCTGGGTCACCTGGAGAGCTTCCCAAGTATACTGATGCCCAGTAAGTGTCAGACTGCTAGCCACAAATTGGTGTTTCAAAATCACCAGCTGCTCCTGATAGGAAATATGAGGCTGTCTGCTCCTGGAAAGATTGACAGCCCTGGAAGCCCTAGACAGTGTCACTAGAAGCTGGAATGGACTTGGTGGCCGTGGGTGGCATGCTGCGTGGGAAGGATTGAACAAGAAGGGCTGGATGAGGCTCAGGTCTGGGGGTCCTTTCCTTCTTCTTGTTCCCTGAGGGCTCCAATAAACATCTGGGGGCAGACACCGATGCAGCTTTGAAGGTATTTTGTTGGAAGGGAGCCTGGAAATGCTCCAGGAGAGACACTGAGGTCTAAGGTGGGAACGATCAGTAAGGGAGAACGTTCTCTGGGGAACTCTTTGCAGGCCAGTGTGTTCTTGTGTGAAGACCAGTCTTTTAGACATACTTCACATTCCTGTGTCTCGCCCAGAATCCTGAGATGAAGTCTTCCTTTCTAATGTCTCAGCATCTAATTGGCCCATGTGTGGGTGCAAGTGTATATATATAACACAAGTTAGGCTTTTTGACCTTGACATTGCTTGGTTTCACAAACGAGGTACATTCTGGAGTAGTAGTTGGAAGGCTGGCAGTTGGAACTCACCCCGAGATGACTTGGAAGACACAATCTGACCAGCTGCTTCTGAAAGTTCACAGGCTGAGACAACCTCAGGAGGAGTGCGACGCTACACACACAGGGTCTCCAGAAGTCCAAATAGACTCCATGGCAGTGGTGAGCAATCACACCGATGCCTTACATGTCCACGTTTGTGATTTCGTCCCTCCATATTGCCTTACCTCCCTTCTTCATAACCCTTGAAGATTTGACTCCTGGGCATCTCCCGTGGGAAATCTTTGCCGGTTCCTTTCATTCTGACCATCCTTCCCTGAATGCTCACAGAAAAAAAAAACCCACTTTCTGATGTTGGTCATGGCTAGTTGACCACTTTTAGCTGCTTCCCGACTCCTTACGCTGGAGACTGCAAGATGCTTGGGACTCAAACAGGACATTGGCTTTGTTTGGTGATATGGTTTGATTTGCAATCCCTGGAAATAGGCTGCTAATCCTATAATCCCCCTATACGGTGTTTGCAATTCCATTTTTGAATAGAACTTTTCTGGCTGTGTTAATGAGATCACAGCAGTATAGGACGTTTTTAAAGCAAACATCTCTGAGATATCAAAAGAGCGGAGTAGGCACAGGGAGAGCAGGCCAAGTGAAGGAGAAATTACAAGCCACTGTGAAGATCACTAGGTGCGCTGACAGCGTATTAGGTTTCCCGTTGAGCTGCTAACCACAGTTGGAATCCAGTTGATGACAGGGAGGGATTCAGTCAGCATCATCAAGAAACCAAGGAGTAGAATTTTAAAAATGTGAGGACATTTTCCTAGAGTGGACACAGAGAGGGCTTTCTTTAGAACTGCCCTGGATTTGGATTTAGCCTCCTAAGTGGTGAGAAAATAAACTTCTAATTGTTAACATCACCCATTTGTGGCATTTCTATTAAAGCAGATACTAGAGCGTAAGTACTGAGCACCAGCTTTGAGGAAAGTTCTGGTTTACAGTGAGATCTCTCATTCCTTTTTTGGAACCTGCATTGAGTTCTTTCTGACCAATGTGAAAAGTTTGGTTCCCAGGCAGGGAGCGTCTCCAAACTGACCAGCTCTCTCCTAGATTTCAACACTGTGAAAAAGACTGTGATCACTCATCCAGCCCAGGGAGACTCAGTCTTGTCCTCAGGAATTAACCTGGGGGTGTTCTCGAGGGAAATTGGGATATTGGGTCACATAGTCACGAGTCATATCCTGACTGCCTTGGACTGGGGGTCTTGCATCAATCTTGTAAACTTTTCTAGTCTGCAACAACATAGCTATCCCAAGCGTGGCTCCTCTAGTCCCGCGTGCAATCATGATGAGTTGATCTGCCCCAAATGATGAGTTGATGATGGGTTCCCTTGTTTTCTATGTTCTGTTCGGTGGTTGTCTGACCAGGAATCCTTGGACATCCTTGTTGCCCCATGAGGATGATCTCCTTCATCCAGATGGTGTATCTTTGTCCTGTTTAAGATTTAATAAATGTGTCTCTAGAAATACACTTTAATTTGGGAGTTTCTTTTCACCCCTAGAGCAAGCAGCAATAAAATCCGCACCTCGCTGCCCTATACAAAACTTGGGTTCAGACACAAAGTGCATAAGAATTCTCACGTTTATTGCATCAGCAAGGAAATATTCTTTCAATATCATATACTGAATTGGGCAAAAGTCTCCAAAATGATATTTTATTTATCTTTTATTTTATTTAAATATTTTTTGTTGGGGGCTCTTACATCTTATCACAATCCCTACATTCATCCAGTGTGTCAAACACACTTGCACATGCGCTGCCATCATCATTTTCAAAGCATTCTCTTCCCACTTGAGCCCCTGATATCAGTTCCCCATTTCTTCCTCCTTCCTCTCCTCCCCACCCTCCCTCAGGAACCCTTGATAAGTTATAGATTATTATTTTCATATCTTACATCATGTTATGTTGCCTCTCACCCAGTTTTCTGTTGTTCATCTCCCTGGGAGGGGGTTCAACATTGATTCTTCTAATGGATTTCCCCTTTCTCCCTCACCCTCCATTAATCCTCCTGGTATCTCTACTCTCATTGTTCGCCTTGCGGGGTTTATCTATCCTGGGGTTCCTGTGTTGCGGGTTCTTGTCTGTAGCAGTATGTATCTGGTTTAATCTGATTCGTAAGGTAGAATTGAGGTCATGATAGTGGAGGGAAGGAAGCATTTTCTTCAGCTTTTTTCACCACATTTGCTTATGCATCCACTTTGTCTTCAGCAATTGTGTTGGGAAGGTGAGCATCACAGAATGCTGCGTTGTTAGAACAAAGTGTACTTCTGTTGAGGGAGTACTTGAGTCAAGACCCAATGTCCATCTGTAACCTTAATTCCTTTTTTTGTTGTTGTTGTTTGTTTTGGTGGCATCACTGAGCTCTGGTGGTTGTGGGAGCTACCCAGCCTTGCTGCTGCTGGATTTGAACCACCAAGCCAGTGGGCCGCAGTCCCGCACTCAACCACTATGCCCATTCTTAACATATAGATATTAGTACATAGTTCTAGTCCCCTCTCTTTATATACATACATACATACATAGATCTATTTGCATATGTACGTGCCTATATTTAGAACTCTATGAGGTCACTGATAGAGTTCTAAATATAGGCATGTACATATGTAAATATATTTATATATGATGATGGGGAAATATGTCTATGTGCATATATTTGTAGGTTTAGTATTAAGATAGCAAATGGACATTGGGCCTCCACTCAAGTACTCCCTCAATTCAAGAACACTCTATTCATTAAACTGGCATTCCATGATGCTCAACTCCCCCACATGATTGCTGAAGACAAAGTGGGTGCATAAGCAAATGAAGTGAAGAAAGCTCATGGTGCCCGACTATGAAAAGATATAGCTTCTGGGGTTTTAAATGTTTGAAGATAAATAATCAGCCAACTATCTGAGAAGCAACAAAGCCCACATGGAAGAAGCACACCAGCCTGTGTGATCATGAGGGGTCGGAGGGATCAGGTATTAGGTATCACAGAATAAAAAATCTTATTGTGAATGACGGGGAATGCAGATCGGGGACCCAAAGCTCATCTGAAGGCAACTGGACATCCCCTTACAGAAGGGTTGTGGGGAGGGGATAAGTCAGTCAGGTTGCAGTGTAGCAATGATGAAGGGTACAACTTTCTGTTAGTTCTTAATGCTTCCCGCCCCCACTATTATTATTCCAATGTATCTTACAAATCCTGCTAGATCAGAGGATGTACAGATAGGAACTGGAAACAGGGATTACAGGACATATGAGGCCCCAGGAGCAGTGGAGAGAGTGGAGGGAAGATAGGTTAGAAAGGGAGAACCAATTATAAGGCTCTACATATAACCCCTTCCCTGGGGGTTGGACAATGGAAAGGGGGGGTGAAGTGAGACATTGTCCTGTGTAAGACATGACAAAATAATAATAATTTATAAATTACTGAAGGTTCAGGAGGAAGGGGGAATGGGGAGGGAGAGGGGAAATGAGGAGCTGATACCAAGGGTTCAAGTAGAAAACAAATGTTTTGAGAATGAGGATGGCAATAAATGTACAAATGTGCTTGACACAATGGATGGATGTATGGATTGCAATAAGAATGGTACTACACGCTGAGCCCTGGTGGTGTAGTGGTTGTGTGCAGGACTGCCGCCCACAGAGTTGATGGTTCAAATCCAGCAGCAGTTCTCCAGGAGCAAGGCTGGGCTTCCTACTCCCACCAGGGCAGTGATGGCACAAGAATGGTACACAAGCCCCCAATAAAATGATTTTTTTAAATGTCCTTGCCTCCTGGTTCTTTCCTCTACTTCCTTTTACTTTCCTCTTGTCCCACCATCATGTTTGACCTTCATTCAGGCTTAGTAATTCCTCACTGCTGCACTGCTTGATTAAGCTCCATGAGTCAATTCTACACCCTTTTGTTCATTGATTTTAGTTCATTTGTTGTTCCCTTGTCCCTTTTTGGTCTTCCCACTTCCTTTCTTCCACCTTCCCTTATCCAATATCCCCCAGGAGCCATTGGTCCCATTCTTTTCATCTTCAAATTATTTATCCCCCCCTATCTTATCTAGATGAATGGGCAGCTATATTAATAAGTACAAAAATGAGGCAAAGTCAGATAAAACAACAAAGGAAGTCAAGACCAACAAAGCAATAAGACAAAAATCCAACCAACAAACACCAAAACCAACAAAAAGAAAACCATTGCCAAAAATGGAAAAAATCTATAAATAGTTTAAGGTCTGTTTGTTGGCCTTTATGAGTGTTTTCAGCTGCATCTGATGGGGTGCCATGCTCTGTCTCCAAAGTCTATTTTTGGTTTTCCCCAGGGATTTCATCACTCTGCTCCCCTTGCTGCTCTGCTGCAGGCCCTTGGTGTTTAACCTCAGTGTAATGTGGTCAGACCAGATTGTCACAATTCCCACACTATGTCTCCAGGGTTGTCCCCCACAGTGCTATGGGTTAGTGAGGGACGTTATGTCTCATGTGGAGGTTGGCCATATGGTTCTTTCTATGAGCAGAAATATCATCCCCCAGGCTTGGTGGGCCAGGATGTCCTCCCCTCCCTCTCCATCCCTTTTCATTTCTCCCATGTGCTTTAATCAGATGTGCCCCTCTTCCCAAGCTGTAACTTCAGCGCTGTCCTCTGAAGTGCATTCTTTGGGGAGGGGGGGTGTTGACATTGTTGGGATTGGGGCCCGCCCCACAGATCTCTCTCTTGGTTTTCTGGTACATGCTGGTATACTGTATTCACATCTTGGCACATCGGAATGAAGCCTGGTCTCTCTCTCCCTCTCCTGTGGAGATATAAACAATACCCTCCCCTTGAGTGAGTTAGTGCCCTGCTCCTCCCCCCCCCCACTTAATTTTTCTCTCTTTCTTTTCCCGTTTTATTTAGTTGGTTGATATATATATATATATATATATATATATATATATATATATATATATCCCTGGACTGGGTTTGGCCCCTGCCATAGTTGCTGGACCTCACCCCAGGGATGTATGCATATAGTTGCTTTGCCCTTATGTCCTTTTTTAAAGCTTACCTCAGTGGACTCACGTTGTAATTGTCCTTTTGAGTTTGACTTACTTCACTTAGCATGATGTCCTCCAGTTTGTCCCATGCCATGATGTGCTTCATGCGCTCATTGCTGCTTTTTAAGGATGCATAGTACTCCATTGTAAGTATGTACCACAGTTTTTTGATCCATTCGTCTGTTGATGGAATTTGGGTTGTTTCCAACTCCTTGCAATTGTGAACTGTGTCTCAATGAACATTGGAGCACAGATGTCTGGCCATGGTTTATCTCTTGCCTCTTCTGGGTATATGCCCAGTAGGCAGATTGCTGAGTTGTATTGTAGCTCAATTTCCATCTATTTTAGATATGGATTTCTATAAATGATTGTAAATACTTACAGGTCCATCAGCAGTGGACGAGAGTTCCTATATCCCCACAGGCCCCCCCCCCCAACACTTGTTGCTTTCTGTTTTTTATTAATTGGGCTATCTTTGAGGGTTTTAAGTGGTATCTCATAGTTGTTTTAATGTGCATTTCTCTTATGACTAATGATCACGAACATTTTCTCATATGTCTATTGACCATTCAGATTTCTGCCTCTGTGAAACTTTTGGTCCGGTCCTTTGCCCACCTCCTTGGTGGCCAGTTAGGTTTTTTCTTCTTGTAAACTTGCAAAGTATTGTAGATTTTTGTCTGACATGTCATTACTAAAGAGTCTGTGGACAATCTTGTTACTCTCTTGGTGAATTCTTTTGATGTACATAAGTGATATATCTCCAGTAGGTCCTACATGTCAATCTGTGACTCTTCTGCACTTGTATCCTTCACTGTGTCTGATAGTCTATGTATTCCCCTGCCAGGGTTCTCAGGTTTGTCTCAATTTCTTCATTAATGACCCTATGAATTTGGGGTTTTACCTCAATTTCTGTGATCTACCTGGGTTTATTTTTGTGCATGGAGTGAAGTAAAGGTTTTGTTTCATTTTTCTGCAGGTACATATCCATTTTTCCCCCCAGCACCACTTATTGAAGATGGCATCTGATTCCCATTTGACATCTGGGGGGCCCTTATCAAAGATCAGGTGTTTGTATTCTGATGTTTTTATTTCTAGGTTTTCAGCTCTTTTCCACCGATCTGAATATCTGTCATTACACCAGCACCACACTGTTTTGACCATTGTGGTCATATATTATGTGCTAAAATCAGGTAGAGTAAGCCCTCTCACTTTATCCTTTTTCTCGAGTAGTTCTCTGCTAATTTTGGGCTTCTTTCCTCTCCATATGAAGTTGGTAATCAGTTTTTCCAATTATTTGAACGAGGATGATGGTAGTCTTATTGGAACAGCATTAAACTTATATCGTTCTATTTGGTAGAACTGGCAGCTTTGCTATATTGAATCTTTCAATCCATGAGCATGGGATATTTTTTTATTTGTGGAGGTCACTCTTGGTTTCTTTTAATAGTGTTCTGTAGCTTTCTTCACACAAATCTTTTGTGTTTTTTGTCAGGTATCTCCCTTTATATTTCAATTTGCGCTTGACTATTGTAAAGGGCACTACCTTTTTAATCGCTTCTTTTGTGATCTTGTCTTGTGTGTATAGCAGTTTGTTAGATTTCTGATTGTTGATCTTATATTCTGCCAATATGCCATATTCCTTTATCGCTCCAACATGCCACTTGTGGAGTTTTAGAGATTTTTGATATATAAAGTCATATCGTCTGCAAGTAATGATAGTTTCATGTCTTCCTACCCCAGATGAATACCTTTGATGGATTTTCTTTGTCTTTTTTTTTAATGTAGGACCTCCAGTATGATGTTAAAAATGAGTGGGGACAAGGGTCCCCTTTTTCAGTGGAATTGCTTTTGTCTTTTCTTCATTGATTACCACGTTGGGCTGTTGGTTTTTCATAGGTAGCTTGTATAATATTGAGGAGTTTTCCTTCTATTCCTATCACCTTGAGTGTCTTAAACAGGCTTGGGTGTTACATGTGGTTGAAAAAGAAAAACAATGAAAAAACAAACAAAACAAAATTTAATCATTCTATTGTGCACTTTTATAGTTCTTGTAACAATCTGCAACCAAAATTATATTGTAGGCATTATAATATTTACACACTGTCAGAGATTTGAAAAATGCAATGGAGAAAGTGAAAATGACTGGTAGTGTGGCTTTAAAACTTATGGGAACGTGATTTTAAGGAAAATTGACATCGAACCAGCTACACAATTGTGCATCCTGACTTTTCCCCTACTTGCCCTATTCCCATGCCATTAAACAACGTAGCGATGTGGTTTTGCTGACTTTATAACAGTCCATGATATGGCTGCATTACAATTTTTGTAGCAAATGTCCAACTCTGAGCCAATTCAATTGCCCACCACTGTACCTGAAGCTGTGTGTGGTTACAGGTTGTGTTGCCATCTGCCTGGCTGGCAGCCGGAAACCGTCAGGAGCTCCTGTGGAGAAAGATTGGGCTTTCTGCTTTTTAAACAACTGTCATCTCAGAGGCCCACAGAGGGATCTCCATGAGTCAGCCTGGATGGGATGGCAGCGGGCTCGAATTGCTGAGTATATCAAGTTGCGGCCCACCTCATATCCCATCATTTCCAGAGATAACGGCTGAGACACAGTTCACCAGCCAGAGTAAGAATTGGGATGCATTTCCTCTCTCAGTTATTTCTGTCTAACCTATTGACCTTTATAAACATTTGCCCCCCACACCTACCACCTCTTGTGAATAAAGGACCCTGATGCCAATACGATCAACAGCAGTCACTTAGGCCCAGAGGTTCACGTAGACACTGCGCCCACTTATGGGTTGCTTTGGTTTGAATTGTGCCCCCCTAAAATTTGTGCTGTAAATCCTAACCCCCTACACCTGTTGTCATCATCCCATTTGGAAATGGCTTTTCATCATTAATGATAGAGTATCGATTGATGGCCTGTCTTCTGAACTATCACTCCTTTTTTTTTTGAGATATAAAAGAGATTAAAGAAGCCAGTGAGCAAACAGAGAAGCCTGCAACCGCAGAGTATGAAGATCACCAAGGAGTGAAGGAAAAGAAGCTGCACAGACCAGGACGTTCATTCTCCTAAAAGCAGCAGAAAGAGAAAGGCTTCCCCTAAAGCTAGGGCCCTGGGTTCTGACTTCTGGCCTCTTAACTGTAAGAAAATAAATTTCTGTTTCTTACAGCGACTCTTTTGTGGTATTTCTGTTAGAACATCTATCGGCAGGCAAGAATGTGGAGATTGCATGTAATCCATCTGAGCATGGAATCCGTTTGTAGCACGAATTCTAATTGTTCAGTAAAAAAAATTCCTTCCTGTGCTTCTTTGTGGTTTGAGTTTACCAGGTATGTAGCTGGCCATTCTGTAAGACACTGACTGGGTAATGTGACCTGGGAAAAGATGTTCTTGTCCTCACTGTTAGGTTTCACTGGGGTTTATTGTTTGTTTGTTTTTAACAACAGCACTTGCACTCTTGCTGATTCTGCTTCTGTTGTTGATGTTAGCTGTCACCAAGTCAGTTCAGACTGAGAACAACCCCAGGTACAAGAGGACGAAACCCTGCCACTCCTGTCCCACCCTCACGATTACTCAAGGTTTGAGCCCATCGAGGCCGTCACTGTGTCCATCCATCTTGTGGAGGGCCTGCTTCTTTCTCACTGCCCCCTTACCAAGTCTGATGCCCTTCTGCAGGGGGGGACACGCCCGACACTATGTCCCCAGTACCTGAAGTGAAGTCTGGCCCTCCCCGTCTCTATTCTTGGAGGCATTCTGGCTAGTCTTCTTCCAAAGCAGACTGTGTGTTCCTTTGCCACTCCCTGGTACTTTACACCGTCACCATCACCACAATTCACACGAACCGATTCTTCTTCAGTCTTCTTTATTCAATGTCCAACTTTCACATGCACAAAAGACTATTGAAAATATCATGGCTTGGAACAGGCCCAGCTTTCACCTTCAAATTAACCTCTTTGCTTTTCAATACTTTAACGAGGTCTCGTCCAGCAGTTTTACCTAATGAAATGCATAGCTTGATGTCTTGACTTTCATAGATTCACTGCTCCTGGGAAATGATAAACAATTTAAAGTTCAGACTCTCTTCTGAGAAGAAGAGTCTACCCTTGATGCCTCTATTGTTCTTTTTTTTAAGATATATTTTAAAAATTTTTTGGGGGGGGCAGCACTGGCCTCCATCGTTCCTATATTAAAAAAATAGATTTTTTCTGATGATAAAACTCGATACACCTTTACTGTAAATTTTAAAAGAAAACCCAGAATATCGTCTGTTAGAAAAACAAACTCCAAACTCACTCTCATCAAGAAAATTCTGATTGACGGCGATCCTACATAAAAAAGTGTGGCAGTTGCTTATTTTCCTATCACCTTGAGTGAAGGGGTGGAGTCTAGTCTGTCAATCAAGCCCTAGCCAGTGATGCCTCTGTGTGGGTGTAGTCTTCTCCTGAGGATTCTGGAAACCCCTGTGTTTGTCCCTGGAGGCAGGAAACACTCTCTACCCCTGTAAGACATTCCTGTTGACAAGCTATATGGAGCTACGCTGATAGAAGCCAGAGCTCTGCAACTGGCAGAGCCTACTGGAGAGTTGTGCCAACACTGAGAAGCTTCCACGAGACTTTTCACCCACTGGCCCGTGATCTTCCTGCTTTTGGCATCACTGCATGTGCCTCATGAGCCTGGATAGCAATTTATGGACTAGAGTCAGACATATAGGCTAATATTGGACTTATGGTGGGAAGCTGTCAAGGATTTTGTCTTGCTTAGCTCCACCATCAGTGCTCACAGAAGCAACTGTCATGAGATTAAAAGGCAAGTTTACATTAGGGAAATCTGCTGTGTCAAACTTGTGTAGAGTGTTTGAGGATTACTTAAGGACTAAGGGGTTCCTGATCCAAGCCATAGCATTTTCAATGGCCCGTGCACGTGAGACATTGGACATTGAGTAAGGAAGACTGAAGAAGAACTGAGGTGCCTGAATTGTGCTCCTGGAGAAGAATATTAAAATTACCACTAAGATGAGAGGATCACTGAGGACATGTGGGGGCATGAGCAAGAGCAATGAAGAAAGCTGATGGTACCCAATTATCAAAAGATACAGCACTTGGGGTCTTAAAGGTTTGAGGGTAAACAAGCAACTATCTAGCTCAGGAGCAACAAAGCCCACCAGAGAAGAAGCACACCGGCTTGTGCGACCATGAGGTGTGGAAAGAATCAGGCATCAAAGAGCAAAAGTCATATCATTATGTGCCCACCCTCCCGACATGATTGCTGAAGACAAAAGGGTGCAGAGGCAGACAGAGTGGAGGAAGCCGATGGTGCCCAGCTACAAAGTGATAACGCATCTGGGGGTCTTAAAGGCATGAAGGTAAACAAGTGGCCATCTAGCGCAGAAGCAGCAAAGCCCACATGGAAGAAGGACACCAGCCTGTGTGATCATGAGGGGTCAGGCATCAAACATCAAAGAACAAGAATCACATGACTACGAATGAGGAAGAGAATATGGTGGGGACCCAAGGCCCATTTGTGGGAAATTGGACATCCCCAATTTGAGATTTTAAACCTGACTTGAAAAAATAAGATATAATAATAATAATAATAATAATAATAATAATATAATAATAATAATAATTGTACAGAAATATTTAAATAAGTGTATCATCATACGATTGTTGAGGAAAGGCAAAAGGATTAAGTGTTTTTCTTTAAATTGAATATTTGAATTTATGTCACAAAAGAAGTGGGTTTTAGTTCTTTCTGTGCCCTGATATTTTGTATATTATTGAATTATCCAAGATTTGATGGGATTTATCAGTATGTAGATTTGATAAATCTACATATGTGAATTGTACACTTCTTAGTGTGTGGTGCAACAGCTTGCTTATATTTCATACTTTTTATACTTTGAGGGAAAAAGTCAAAGAAAAACTGTAGTATTTGAGGAAATAATAATACCTGACCAAGGAAAGGATAAATTAAGAAAATAACCTCATGAGACTTGACATATATACTCATGGGATTCCAGTTATTATGAATTGCTTCCACTTTCCCTCCACCCTAGCCCAGTGGTTTTCTTTGCAAGTGCCTTTGGAACTAAGAACCCAGTCTCTTGGATTCACTGATGCCTGCCAGTGCTTTCTGATTACTCACATTCTCTCTCTTGCTTTAAAAGAGAAAACAAGACTGTTGTTGGACTAGTATTGCAGTTCTGTAGTATAATTTCTTATTAAAATAAACAAACAATAATTTGGTTACCAAAATTGGTATATTTAAACCTAACATCATTCTAATAAAGGCACAAATTTCTTTTTAATACTTGTTTCAAGCTCTTTATAAGTTAACTATTAAGTCTACTTTCTTCAAACTTCTGCAATAGTTCTTTGAAAGCATAACAATTGGTTAGCAAGTTGGCTTTTTAATGTCCTCTATAAAAATAATTGTGAACTTTTAATACGCTGAGTGCTTTCATTTTGATAGCTGAATCTCAATTTGATATTTTCATTTGTATAACTCATTTGCAGCTTGAGTTTTGTTTTTTGTTTTTAGTGCCAGTCCTGAACTTATCATGGAAGGCTAATTTTCTTTGCATTTTAAAATATCTGGATCATGAAGAAAAAGTGATGAAAATAAATTAAAACTGAATTAAAAAATAAAGTGAATTAATGCCTGTATAGTTAGGTTGCATTTAGTAGCTTATCATTTGCTTCTGCTTTGACCCATTTTTAACTTATTCTACTTTATTTGGATTGAAGTTTTTCTACCATTTACTTTCTTTTTCTCTTTTTTAATGATTTTCTTTATATGAAACTCCAGATAAGCATATCTACAGAGAGCAATGAGATGAATAATTTCCTGATGTTACATCACAGAAAACTAGAGGGAAATGGGGAGCTGATAATGATGGGTATGAAACTGAAGGAAATGTTCCAAAATTGTCATGATGATCACACAACTCTTTTTAATGTATTCAAAACCCATTGAATTGAGCTATGTGGATTAAAAATAAATAAATAAAATTACCACTAAGAGCTCAAAGGACAAACTGATCTGTCTTGGAAGAACTAGGGCCAGAGTGTTTTAGAGGCAAGGATGGAGAGATTTTATCTTACTGTGGGAAACAGAGGACTGGGAAGAGAGTATATGTGGATGAAGTCTTTATTCTCATAGCCTAAGAAGTCTGGGAGGCCAGGATTCTGGATGGAGTTAGAGATGACTCCCAACCACATTTTCACAACCAAGATGAAGCCCCAAAATATCCTCCCATAATAGTGACCTCTTGCAGGAACCTGCTGATTGCTGTCTGGGCCCACAGCTTTATATACAGACTTGTTGCTATTGCTCTCATTGCTCAAGGGACAGCCTCTCCCCCTTCCAGCACTGGTGTTAGGCTACTCCTCCCATGAATGCAGGGACCTCTAGGGTTAGGGAACAGTTCAGTTTGTTTTGTAGGTGGTTACCTGTAATTAGCGGGCTTGCATGCCCTTCTAATCACAGTGTATACGGTGTTTTGAGCATACATTATCTCTCTCCTGCTTGGACCTGGTTACTGCTACCATGGAGGTGAGCACCCCATAACATTTGTCTGTCTCTTCAGTTTTCCCCTTCAATTTTACAACCACCCCCTGAGGAGCTGCATATGTTGTCAGGAGAGGTCAGTCCCAGAAGAAGGACATCATGCTTGGTAAAGTTGAGGGGCAGTGCAAGAGAGGAAGGCTCTCAAGGAGATGGGCTGATGTAGTGGCTGTGACAACGGGCGCAGGCATAGGGACAATTGTGAGGATGGGACAGCACCAGGAAGTCTGTCCTTCTGCTGTGTGTAGGGTCTCTAGGGGTCATAATCAATTTGATGGTATCTAATAACAATAATCATGACTACGCAGTGGAGTGAGGGGAGGGAATGTTGTAGTATAAATTGACATACAAGAATATACACACATACAGCTTTCTAAAGCCTAGGGAGTGTGGGGGTAGGGCATCCTCTGGTGTGTGTGTTGTGAGAACACTCCAAGCAAAGTCATTAGACCCTGGAATTCTTTAATAATGACATGCTGTGCTGTTCTCAGTATCCCCAACTCCCCACCACCCATGCATCTTCTGGACCCACCAAGACGTTGACTGTCACCTAATGTGCCTGCAGGACCCTCAGTGGCATACTGGTTACCTGTTGGGATGCTAACCATTAGGTCAGCAGTCAGAAACTGTGTTAGTCCGGGTAGACTAGAGAAACAAATTGAGAGACACGCATAAGGAAAAGGTTTATATACAAGAGGAATGGGACATTGAGAAAACATCCCCACCCAGTCCAGTTCAAAGTCATAAGTCTGATATTAGCCCATATACTCGATGCCAGTCTATAACATCTCCTTCCGACTCATGAAGTCACAGGTCAGTGGGCGCAGGATTTGGGCACTGGCAGGGGTCTCCCTATGACTCCTTGCTTCCAGGGCTCAGGGTCTGTCAACAGCATCCAGTGCTATTGCAACTCAGCGCTGGCAGGGCTCTCCACATGGCTTTGCCAGTCTCAGAGGTCTGGTTTCATCAGGGTAAGACCGTGTGACTTCTCCTCCGGCTCCTTCAGCTCCTTGGATGCTGCCATCTTGTCTTGTCCGTAGTTCATTGTCTTGGTGACTGACTCCCAACAACCGGGGAGATAGCTTCTCATCTCCACAAGGGAAATATCGCGAGATTTCCCAGAAGTCTTAGGAGAAACCATGCCCACACGGAGGCCTCATTGGCTACTCATTGGCTATCTTCAGATTAACAGGCTAGACTCCACCCCCACATCTCAATCATAAAATTAACATAAGCACATGATCGCCACATGTCACCCAATCCTAGGGAGAAAGACAAGGACTCACAGGGGAGTTCTACTCTGTCCTAGAGGCTTGTAATGACGGCATAGATTTGTTGGCAGTGAGACCATCCAACTTGCAAACTATAAGTAAACCTATGCAGAAGACAAAAACTCAACAGGCTAACACAAAGAATGCTTTAGCGACAAAAGTTTCTAAACTAAAAATTAAGAAGAAAAATACTTATGAAGTGGATTTTTAAATTCACAGACATAATCCCAGATTAGCAAAGTGATGAGATTTCAGGTCCCAGGATATTCTGTTTGAGGCTTGTCTCCACCAAGATACTTTCATCTCTAAGTCCCTCCTTAGAATTACATAATATGCAGGCTCATCATTGTGTGGTGAGACACTAGGGGGCCAAAGAGAAATGGGACAGTTGCTTTCTTCTTGTATCTAATGAGGCTCTTAGGGAATCTGGTCCCAATGGAAATGAAGACATTTGTAAATACCTGCCCTGTGATTTTCCCAAATATCTCTCATGCACAGAGGACTAGAAAGATGAATTTCTCATTTGTTTAGAATCTGGCCATACTTCCAAGACTTTCTCATGCCCACAAGAGAGGGAAGTATTTGTCACACAGAGGTGAAGAATATGTGAGAGTTTTAATGCCAATTTTCTTAAGGTGAGATTGCAGCAGAAGAAACACGGTCATATATTTATTATATATATATATATAACAACTATATATATATATATATATATAACAACTCTTAACAACTCTCTCTGTTAAATCTTAAAGATTCAGGGTACAACAACAGCCCATTAAATTCATGGGCTGTATATTGAGAAAAAATCAATAACAATGAGTTTCTATGTCTTTTTCAAGCTACTAAGAAGTGAAGAAATGACCTGGAAATGTTGAAGCTTACACAACCATGGAGTTGGGCTAAGCATGTGTCTGTATATGCTTTACCAAATTAAAAGGAGGAATCCACTGGGACCAGCACCATTTAAACTGGGAGCCAGAGATGGTTATATAGAACTGGGGGCAGATCCTGAGATTAAACAAACCTGATAAAGTAAATGAGACCATGGATAGAGCCTGCCTTGAACCATTTGGAACTTCAATTTTTAGGTTTCTGCCCACAGTTTCTCTTCCCTGTATCTGAAATTAGACCTATGGGTGAAGCAAATCAATCCAGTGTCTCTGAGTTCCTCCTCCTGGGGCTCTCCAGGCAGCCCCAGCAGCAGCAGATCCTCTTCGTGCTCTTCCTGAGCATGTACCTGGCCACCGTCCTGGGCAATCTGCTCATCATCCTGGCCATCAGCACGGACTCCCGCCGGCACACCCCCATGTACTTCTTCCTCAGCAACCTGTCCTTCGTGGACCTCTGCTTCTCCTCTACCAATGTTCCCAAGATGCTGGTCAATTACATACTTGGTAATCAGACCATCTCCTTCCTTGGATGTCTCACACAGCTGTATTTTTTCATTATGTTTACAGTCATGAACCATTGTCTCCTGGCTGTGATGGCCTATGACCACTTTGTTGCTGTGTGCCACCCCTTACACTACACAACGAGGATGACCCCGCAGCTCTGTGCCCTGCTACTCGCTGGGTCTTGGGGTATTGCCAGTCTGCATTCTCTGTTGCACACCCTGCTGTTTGCTCGACTCTCATTCTGTGCAGACAACAGGATCCCCCACTTCTTCTGTGATGGGGCTGCTCTCCTGAGACTCTCCTGCACTGACACCTATATCAATGAGATGGTGATTCTTACTGAGGGGGGTCTGATAACTCTCATTCCACTTGTTAATATCCTGGTTTCCTACATTTACATCACCTCTGCTGTCCTGAGAGTCCCGTCCACGAAGGGAAAGTGAAAAACCTTCTCCACCTGTGGCTCCCACCTGACTGTGGTGTCCCTCTTCTACGGCACCATCATTGCTGTGTATTTCAGCCCTTCATCGTCCCACTCGGCTGAGAATGACATTGCAGCGATTGTGATGTACATGGTGGTGACCCCCATGCTGAACCCCTTCATCTACAGCCTGAGAAACAAGGACATGAAAGAGGCTCTAAGAAAAATGATCGGCAGGAAGAGAGCTTCTACCTGATGAAAGGGCCATGCACTACCGACAGGTATGGAAACCTTTGCCCAATCACTGTAATGTAACAATCTGTTTGACAGTGTCTGTCAAGAACTAGTGGTTATGGGCTGAGCCCCGGTAGTGTAGTGGTTGTGCGTGGGACTGCGGCCCACTGGGATGGAGGTTCGATTCCAGCTTCACGGAGCAAAGGCTGGGCCTCCTACTCCCACCACCTGAGGGCAGTGATGTCCCCCCCCCCCAAAAAAAGAAAAAAATTATAAAAAAAAAGAACTAGTGGTTGTGCCATGGGTTAGGCATTAGGTTGTTAAGCACAAGAACAGTGGGTCAAATGCATCAGCTTTGAAGGTATTTTTCTTAAATGATTTGAACAGGAAGAATAGGTTTATTGAAGAGTTCCAGTTTAGAGTGTCAGAGGCCTAATAGAGGGTTGCTGTGAGTTGAAATAGATTTCAGGGTAGCATTTTTGTTTTACACAAAGCATTTGGACATATGATCCACAATAGATATCTATTGATGGACGGAGTTATTTATAACCTGCCAAGTGTAATATCTGGAATATTTTCCATGAAACTTAAACTTCTCATTTCCTAATCAGTTTGACCAGCGCCAGCTGATGAATAAATTTTCACTTCTCTTTTTTTTTGGGTGGGGGGGCATCACTGCCCACTGGTGGGCGTAGGAAGCCCAGCCTTGCTCCTGGAGAGCTGCTGGATTTGAACCGCCAACCCAGTGGGCTGCAGTCCCGCACACAACCACCGCGCCACCGGGGCACAGCCCAACTTCTCTTTTTGGAAATGCTCTCGGAAGCGACAATGGAAGGGCTTTGGATAGAGTTGATTCCAACGGAAAGAAGCCTCATAGATCAGGGAGAGCTGCCAACAGGGTTCCCAAGGCTCTACAGCTGCACTGAAGCAGACTGCTGCGTCTCTCCTCCTCAGCTCAGGTGGGAGGTTCGAAGCGACACCTTGTAGCAAGTGTCAAACCTCTGTGGTAAACCTCTGTGCCTGCAGGACTCCTGGAATCTACACCACTGACTGGCTGACTCACTCACTCACTCACTCACTCTCTCACTCATTCACTGCCATTGTGTCCATTCTGATTCAGAAATACTCTACAGGACAGAGCAGGTTGCCAAGTGGTATGCTTTTTTCCTTTAAGAGTTCTTGGGTGTTACTGTGCTAGTCTGGTACATGAGGGAAACAAATCCACAGAAACGTTTCTATGTACAAGAGAGTTTTATATCAAAGGTGAGTGTACCTGAAGAGAACATCCTAATCACGTCCTATCCAAGCCCATAAGTCCATCATTAGCCCACATGTTCAACCCTGATCAACAAAGTCCTCCTCAATCTCACAAAACACACAGTGATGCTGACTGCAGAAGGAAGGCCGATTCAGTGAGTGTGTAAGCATCTCGGTGCTGGCAGGGGTCTCCACGTAGCTTCTCCAATACCCAGGGCTGCATCAGGGTAGATCCATGTGGTTTCTCCTCAGAGATGTCTCCCAGGAAGTGAGCCTTGCCAGCTGAGTAAGGGACCTGGCTAAAGTAGCTGCACCCTCATCTGACCATCAGAAAGCAAGAGAGTGGGTTGACTGGTCAAAAGTTCATGACTTGGCATGAGGTACCTAGCTTGTTGAGTCTTCGTGAGAGCCCATGGTCTTAAGAAAAGGTTATCGGACTGAGCCCTGGTGGTGGAGTGGTTGTGTGCAGGACTACGACCCACAAGGTTGGCGGTTCAAATGCAGCAGCAGCTCTCCAGGAGCAAGGGTGGGCCTCCTACTCCCACCAGGGCAGTGATGCCCACAAAAAAACAAACAAACAAAAAAGCAAAAACAAATAAAGGGTGATCAATGAGTACCTAGGGAGGCTAAGTAAGGCAGTCCACATTGAATTCACCAGAACCTGACCAGATGAAGAGAATTTTGAGCCTGTGAACTGTGGCATATTATTGTAGACTTTATGGATAGCCTGTCCTGATTGGACTGTGCTTATGAATGTGGAATTTATAAGGTTCTAACTGAAATGAAGCTTCTTCACGTTGAATAATATGATTGTTTCCTCAGAGTAAGTGGTCAGTATAGAAATTGGATACTCAAAATTTGGGGGCTAAAGGCATGAAGTGGTTAGCTTACAAAGTTTCATAGGTGTGGGAATATATTCAAAGGATTATAGAATTAAAGTATGTTACTTAACTGCAATTGTTAGGCCAGGGGTCGGTAAACTCTTGAGACTGAAAAGCCAATCCTGTCCCTTCTTACAACTTTAAAATCACTCAAGAGTCTTAAATATGTTTGTTCAAACAAATGAAATCACTGTGATCTGAAATAATAATCTTCAAATGTTTTCAATGTTGCTTTAGAACTGCATGTTCACACTGAAAGAGCTGCATATGACTCATGATCTGCAGTTTGCCAACCACTGTGTTAGAATAAAGAATTGTGCCCCCCCAACCCCCCCCCCCAAAAAAAAAGGAATTATATCCAGGTACCAAGTTGGCAACGAGTGGATTGAAGGGCAGACAGCAAATGACTTGGTGAGTCTCACCTTTCTAGTCCTCAGGTCTCTTGCTTTCTGAGGGTCAGACCAGGGTGCAACTGCCTTAGCCAGTTCCCCGCTTCAGCTGGGAAAGCTCCTGTAAGACATTCCTGAGAAGAAGCCACATGGACCTACCTGGAGGAAGCCCTGGGTGCTGGAGCAGCTGTGTGGAGACCCCTGCCAGTGCTGAGATGCTTACATGCTCACTGATTAGCTTTCCCCTTGCATCATCCCTTGTGCTTTGTGAGATTGAGTAGGACATTATAGATAGGTGTTGGACATATGGGTTAATGTTGGATTTATGGGATTGGACAGGACTGAGTTGGGATGTTTTCTTAATGTACACTTAACCTTTATATAAAGCTCATTTATGCATATGTGAGTTTCTGTGGGTTTGTTTCTCTAGGTTACCCAGACTCACACAGTCACACTTGGGTGAAGCACTGGAAGTTCAACAGTCAATCCCTGCACCTTCGAAGAGTCAGTGTGGTCACCTGTTTCTAAAAGACCAAACCCAATGAACAATTCCTGAAAACCCACTGAGCAATTCTGCTCTGCATCTACAGGCTCGCCATGGGTTAGAACAGACTCCATTGTCAACTAAGAACAATAACAACAATTACTGTTTTCTTCCTGGCACTAGGTTCACATTTCTTTATCCATCAGTCCATGATGTCTTGCATGCCGCTGCTCCCTTGAAGAACCAGGTCAATGCCTCCTCCTCTGTGAAGCCTTTTCTAATTCCTCTCACTCAGATTCTCCCTCCCTTCTTCCCCTGAATCACCCCACTTTCAGTTACGTACTGCGAAGACCCTGTCTCATCAGCCATCACTGCTTCCTCTCCTTCCCTTAGAGACTATGAGATGGTTGGGACTCTGGCACAACATTCACCTTATTTGCTATGATGCATTGATTGGAAACCCCCAGAAACATGTATTTTAATTCTAAACACCTATATCCATGGGAATAGGACTTTACTGGTTGCGTTAATGAGACCATATCAGTGTAGGGTGTGTTTTACATCAATTTCCTGTGAGATGTCAAAAGAGCAGGTTAGGCACTGATCCAGAGAGAAGTACAAATGGAGGGGGAGACTCAAGCCACTATGAAGAAGTGGCTTAGAAACCAAGGAAATCAAGGGAAAAATGCTGAAAGGAGATGGGGACTGGTTCCAAGAGCTGACAGAAAAAGCTGGTGCCCTGAATTTGGATCCAACCATGTAAACAATGAGAAAGTACATTTGTGTTCTTTAAAGTTCCCCACTTGGGATATTTGTGCTGTAGCAGGACTAAGACACCAGGACAGATGCCTTGTGCAAAGCTAGGCTCTTGACACAAGTGCGTAAGCAGCACGTGTTTATCGGACACGTGAGTAACTATCCAGTCTTGACTTTCCATTTCACAAGTCCTGCCCCTCGCCCTCTTGATCTCTGGTGATGAGACCAGTGTGTGACGGCTTTAACTGTTACTCTGCCTCAGCTCGTGAGCTACACTACCTGTGGCTCGTGTCACTCTCGCTTGAGGCTCCTTTGATAGCTGCTTCACCATGCTGCTGGTGTGCACATCGTTTGATCTTGAGGACAGTGAATCCTATTGTCTTGCATTGGCTTGTGTTTGATATCCCATCTGGGTCCTTCGCTAAGCTCCTGATCTGCTGACCCTAACCCTAACCCTAACCCTAACCCACCCTACTGCTTGCTGCCTGTGGGTGGACTCTGCCTGCATTGCCTGAGGGAAGTCTCAGTTGTTTGCTTCCTTGATCTTGAACCTGGCAGCCTTCTTGAGTTGAAGGACTTCCGGTATATTAATTGTCTAACGGAAGTGAGTTGAACTGAGTCTGTACTGCTGTGTGGTTATATTAGCTGTCATATTCCTTCATTCTGTATAAATCTATCCATATATGTATATGTGTATGTATATATATATATATATATATATATATAAACATAAGTGTCCTGGTTTCTCTAGAGAGCATTGCCTAATACTCCAACTCTAAACCTGGGTGAAACTAGAGAACACTTTACTTAACAAAGTTATTCAATCTCATAAAGATAATATTTAATGACAAATACTATAGGGGAAAACAAAGAAAAAGAAAAATGATTTCTACATCAAAAGATA
>PVJH01029119.1:0-26579 GCA_004026705.1 Nesogale talazaci | reverse complement strand
GTGGAAATGAAACGTTGCAAGTGTTGAAATTTTAGTGAGACCGGGAGAAACTTCACTGAAGACACTTTCTTCCTCCACGGTGATGGGGTTTATTAAGGAAGTCCCCAGGTTTTAAATACTCAGGAAACAATTAGGCAGAACAGCCTCCTCTCAGCTACACACTCAGGCAGGCCACTCTCTGGTCTTTGGCCTCCCAACCACATGACTCAGTCAACTCTGCCCTGCTGGAGCTACGTTACAAAACTCTCTTAGGGCTGTCGATCAATCCCAAATGGCATACCAATCTGCCACAATCCCAAACTAGAAGGCAGTCAACAAACCTAATTCCCCCAATTAAGTGCCTGGAGGCTCAGCACTCTCCCCATCCCAGCTGCCTTCTTCCAGGCACTCAGCTGTGCTTGCTCTGAGGATTGGGATGTCCAAAACTCTGCCTCACTCTCGTAGGTCAGCTGCTGCCACGGTTCAGCTCCTTGAGAATGAAACTTTTTATTAGAGATTTGAAGGACGTGAGGGAGCCGAAATCTCAGCAAGAAACTTAGCTGGTGGAAATAGCCTGTGACAAGAATGATTTTGACTTCACATAAGGCGCAACAAGGAGGAAGTGAACTAGCAGTGCAGAACAGAGAACATGGGAAAGGGGCAGGAGGCCAGAGGGCAGATACTGCTGAGTCTCATTAAGGAACGTGACTTATTTTCAGAGGAGATATAGAAGCAATGGAGGGTTGTGAGCAGTGGAACAACATGATTTAATTTTAGTTAAGAAAAAGAATCAGGGAGAAGGGGGGAGGGGGAAGAAGGTGGTGTTGACCAACCCAGGGACAAGGGAACAATAAGTGAACCAAAATCAGTGGCAAGGTGGTGTGAGAGGCCTGGTAGGGATTGATCAAGGGTAGGATAACCAAGAGAAATTAATGAAACCAAAATGAAGACTGAGCATGATAGTGGGACATGAGTAAAGTAAAAGGAAATAGTGGGAAGAAAAAGGAGGCAAAGGGCATTGATAGAGGTGTAAATACAGGCATGCACAAAGATAAAGTATATTTATATATGATGATGGGGAAATAGATCTACTTATAGAGTTAATAATAAGACAACAGATGGTCATTGGGCCTTCACTCAAGTACTTTCTCAATGCAAGAACACTTTGTTCTATTAACCCTACAACACAGAGTGCAATGTTTTCATAACATTTAACTAAATGCATCTAATTAAAGTGTATCTGGTACTGAAATTATATTTGAATTTTTAATATATTTTTAATTTTAATTTTTAATTTTAATGATATTTTAATATGTTTAATAAAAACAAAATCCTTCCCCTGAAATTAAAAATTCAGGCACTGTAAGATTAAACTGGCATTCCATGATGCTCATCTTTCCAATACAATCACTAAAGGCAGATGTGTGCATAAGCAAAAGTGGTGAAGAAAGCTGATGGTGCCCAGCTATCAAAAGATTTAGTGTCTGAGGTCTTAAAGACTTGAAAGTAAAAAAGCGACCATCTAGCTCAGAAGCAACAAAGTCCACATGGAAAAATCACACCAGTCTGTGTGACCATGCGGTGTCAAAGGGATCAGGTATCAGACATCAAAGAACTAAAAATTATATCATTATAAATGAGAGGGAGTACATATTGGGGACTCAAAGCTCATCTGTAGATAACATGACATCTCCTTACAGAAGTATTGTGGGGAGAAGAGTCAGTCAGGGTACAATGTAGCAACAATGAAATATACAACTTTCCTCTAGTTCTTCAATGCTTCCTCCTTCACACTATCATGATCTCAATTCTACCTTATAAATCTGGCTAGACCAGAGGATATACATGGGTGCAGATAGAAACCGGAAACTTGAGGAATTCAGGACAGATGATCCCTTCAGGACCAGTGGTGATACAGGGAGGGTGGAAGAAAGGTAGGATAGAAAGGGGGAACCCATTATAAGAGTCTACCTATAACCTCCTCCCTGGGGGATGGACAGCAGGGAAGTGGATGAAGGGAGACATTGGACAGTGAGTGATATGACAATAATAATTTATAAATTATCAAGGGTTCATAGGAAGGGGGGAGCAGAGAGTGAAGGAATAAATGAGGAGCTGATACCAAGGGCTTACGTTGTAAGAATGATGATGGCAACAAATGCGCTCTGCATACCCTAGGTTTATGTGTGGATTGTAATAAGATTGTATGACCCCCCCCCCCATAAAATGTTAAAAACAACAAACTGGTGGCTCATTGGGAAAGTATCTGGTAGAAAAGGCCTGGAGATCTGACCCAGTCGAAAGGACAGCCTGCAGTAGTACCCTGTGGAGTAGATCTTGTCTGTCCTTCAGGGTCAGCCTATGTCAGAATCCACACAACCATGATAGCAACAGAGGTCTTCAACAAGTTTACATTTTGGTTCCCTGTCCTTGGTCGAATCTACGTGGTTCAGCACAAGGGCCCTGATTATCGAGTCAAAGTACCATGAGCATTTGGGTCTCCAGGTCACACCCACGGTGCTCTCTCCTGACATGTCCTGAACTGACTCAGAGCACGCGGACACAACCACTGGGATGATGGCGCAATCTGGCAATGGAGCCGGCTTCAGACTTACAAACATTCAAAATATTTAAAAATCATTCATTTTATTAAAAAGCCAGCCCAAACTTTAACTCCTTTTGCCAAATAGCCTCAGGCCCTACTCGGGGTTCCAGGAATACAGTTGAGATCAGAGTGCCCCTCCGGACTGTGCTGGTCCCACAAGCTGGAGAAGCACAGCTGGACAGCACTGCTGTAAGGGAGGTAAGTCTTTCATGGAGGGTGGAGAACATTCACGCATCCCTTGGTGAGATAAAGAGAGAAGGGGAAATGGAAGGCCTCACGTTCAGCTGAAAGAGCTGTGAATAGAAAGCGGCAGCAATGCCTTGAACCTCAGGATCGCTGTTCTTGAACTAGCCCTTTACGTCTACAGTTAGTTTCCGGGCTCTCTGGACTGTCGTGTTTATGATCACATTCACTTCCGCTTCCGTGTCCTCTCCAAAGAGAACTTGGCCTACCGGGAAATACATTTTCCCTGAAGAACCAGAGAAAGTAAAATAACTGAACTTCCCTTAGGAAACTTTCTAGGACTTTTCTACTTTGGCTTGCTGTTTTAATTATGGAACTTGATGCGCGTCGAAGAATCAGTCACTGGTGTAGATGACTGAGCTGAGTCTTGAGAGAGGCGATGAGGCCAAAGAGAGAGCACAGACACTGGTGTCAGAGTGGGCTTTGAATTTCAACTGCTGCGGTCAAACTACTCCACTTCTCTGGCTTAGAATCTCCCTCATTCTTAAGTGGGGGGAATTACAGTGGCTTTATAAAGTTGTTCGGATGAAGCCATAAGGTATGTGGCAGAGAACCTGTCAGGGGATATTCATTCAAGGTCAGTTGCCATGGTCATGATATGGTGATCTACACTGAACATGGGGGATTTGAACTCCCCCAACAATGCTACGGAAGAAAAGGCCCAGTGAGCTGCTTCCATGAAGATGCTATCCAAGAAAGCCCTCTGAGGTAGTTCTACTCCATAACATGTGGGGCCAGCCTGAGTTGGAAAGACCAACAACTGCATTGACTGCAAAACACACAAATGGGCAAAAAACATACTGCCACAGAGTGGATTCTGACTCAGAGCAACCAACGGGTTTCCATGGCTGTCCGTCTTTATGGGAGTAGAATGCCTCATCTCTCTCCAACCCATCACCCACAACATGACCAGTAATCTGCACCATCGTTCAGTTCACAAGCTCCCAGACCCACCCTATACATGGTGCTGGGGGTTCAGAGATACGTAAGCACAACCCTGGTTCTCACCGTGCCTGCGGGGATCCACCCGTCTTTTCGCTTAACAGATGGGGCAGATACATGTCCAGATCCAGGTAGATATTTGGGTGCCAGGCATGGCTCTAACGTGAGCGAAGTCCCTGTTCACGAAGAGCTTCCATTTTACTGGAAGTGACCGTAGCAGATGAAGCAACGAATAGACAGTAGCCGGTAGTGGTTAGTGCTATGGCAAGAAATAAAGGAGGAAAGGGGGTTGGAGAAGGACACGGAGGGGTTGCTCTGTCCCCTGGGGGTTTCTCTCTAAGGAGAAGAAGCGTAAAGAAGGGCGGGAGCCTGCACTCAGGCTCTGGAGAAAGAAGTTCGCAGCAGGAGGCGTTGGTGGTGGGCAGGAGAAGTTGGGGGGTTGGGGGGAGGTGTGGCCGAGGCAGCTGGAGCAGAAGAGAGAGGGGAGGTGAAAGGTGTCTGGAGAAGAGATGAGGGCTTGGAACAGATGGTGACAAAGACTTTGCAACCCCCTGCGAGAACATTCTGCCAGGCCATGGACTAGCATGGCGCTTTGCTGCAGATGCTTAGGAACGAGGGTGGGTGTAGGCGGCAGCTAGAGAGGGGACCATGGAGCTGACACGTCCAACAGGCGCGTCTACAAAGGAAGCCCACCACATTGCTGTGGAGTCAGACTCTGCCGGGTAGGGACCCACCAGCTCCTCCGCGAGAGAAAGGTGTGGCTGACTGCTTCCTGTGTCAGCCTGCACACACGGGGTGCAGACCACACTGGGTGATGCTATCAGAGAGGCGGGCACCAAAATATCTCTCCATAAAACCCTTGTGCTGTGTTTCAGCAGAAATCGGTTCTATTAGAACTGTCCCTGCAGTACAAAGGAAAAATTGGCCAACTGGATTCTCTCGGGTTTTGGTGCCCAGCTGGGGAGATGGGCCTGGAGGCCCCTGGCCACACTGAAGAATCTAAAGGAATATTAAAGACGGTTGTTCCAGGATAGATAGCACATGCTCTTGCACCCGGCCGTCTCACGAAGAGGGGATGTTCAGCGCGAAGCGGGTCTACCCAGAAGGTTGTAGAAGCAGCAGGGACAGTTTTTCCTAAACCCGTGCTATAGACATCACTGTACCTGCAAGGCTAACCTCTGCCAATTTACGTTTTTCCTAAACCCGTGCTATAGACATCACTGTACCTGCAAGGCTAACCTCTGCCAATTTACTTGGGGATCTTTAAACGCATGCCTACCTGAACCGCCGCCATTTCTCAGCTGGGAAGACGCTTCAAAGATACGGTCTCATCTGTAGGTTCTACAAACTTGTGCTGTTGTTTATCGACGCCGCCAGTGTTTTTATAGTCCCGAATTTTGTCCACTTTTAGCTTAAACATTTCTGTTGAAACTGGATTCTCTCGGGTTTTGGTGCCCAGCTGGGGAGATGGGCCTGGAGGCCCCTGGCCACACTGAAGAATCTAAAGGAATATTAAAGACGGTTGTTCCAGGATAGATAGCACATGCTCTTGCACCCGGCCGTCTCACGAAGAGGGGATGTTCAGCGCGAAGCGGGTCTACCCAGAAGGTTGTAGAAGCAGCAGGCAGGGAGAGCACCCAGAGTCCTGAGTCCCAGCTCCACACCGATATGGCTGGCTTCTGTCGAGTCGTGAAATCTCTTTGGGTTTCTTTTTCTCATGTTTAAGCTCCACTAAGAAGAGCAGCCACCTCAAGTGTTGTTGCGAAGACAAAGTGAGTTCACACTGCGTAAGCTCTTAGCATAGTGCCTGGTGTAGATGAGGTGCTCTCTAAGGCTTTGTTATGTTCACGAGTGCCCTGCATCTCACTGAGGAGGGAGAAATGACCAGAGTGCAAATGAAGCCACTTGAACTTGACCTGGTGACTCAAGAGGAGCCATAAAAGCTCTTGGACCAGAAAAGCTCTATGATTGGTTCCCACAATCAGAGATGTTAGAGACACGGGAGGCAGGGAAGAACCTAGACTCCACATGTAGGCAGCAGACAAAAGTTTCTGTTTTGAGAACTTTGGAGGAAAAGGGAAGGAGAGCTTCCCTAGATGATTGCTTGAGGGGAATCTGGAGGATAGTTTTGTTGTGGGGAAAGACTGCAGAACAAGCCAGATGCCGCTGTAAATGGGTTAGACGCCATGTGCTTAAGTACTGTACTTTTGGGGCTCCTAAACTAGAAAATCCTCGCACAAAGTGACTGAAGATTTTCCAGGCCACCTAAAGTTTTATTAAGCTCATGTTTGCCAGAGAAGTGACACAGATAGGACAACACTTGAAGTTGACACTTCTCACTGTGAGCAAAGAAGCTGTGCAGTTGAGACATCTAAGGCACTGGGGCTCATCCATTCTACAGCTAGGAAAACGATGGGATAGGGAGCTCAAGAGGTTGGGTCAATGTAGCCGTTACATGGTCTCCTGTCAACTTGACCAAAGAGGCGGAGTCTAGCCTGTCAATCAGGTCATAGCTAATGATGTCTCTGGGTGAACATGGGTCTTCTCCTGAGGATTCTGGAAACTCCTGCCTTCCTCCCTGGAGGTGGACACACACTCTTTCTGCCTCACCTTCCTCTTGACAAGACACATGAAGTCACGTTGATAGCAGCCAAAGCCCTGGAGATGCTTCCACTACCACTGGATCCACAAGACTTTCCACCCACTGGCCTGTGATCTTCCTACATTCCAGCATCATTGCATGTGTTGTGTGAGTCTGAAGAGGAAATTATAGGCTGGTGTGGGACATATGGGCTAATATCGGACTTAATGGACTTGATCTGGACTGGGTTGGGATGTTTTCTTAATATACAATTGCTCTTTGATATAAAGCTCTTTTTTACACATGTATGAATGTCTCTGAATTTATTTCTCTAGTCAACCCAGAAGAACACAATCACTGCCAGTGTTAGTGTTCGGGACATGTGTTGGAGATTATCAGTGATATCTCTCCCTATAAAATCCATTAACAGATCACCAGGCAAAGTTGTTCCATTGTCCCAGCCTAGGACCCACTAGAACAGAGAGGTGTGAAGAGGAAGAAGATTTAGCAGTAAAACTCTTTTTACAGCTAAGGGAAAATGTTTCCAAAGTATATAGACGAGAAGCAATGTTAGAGCCTGTCGGAAGGGACCCAAAGAGCTGCGACTGTTTAAATAAAATTGCCATTTTATATTCACAATGGGCCAGATTTGGTCCCGGTATAGCTCTGCAGGAATTCCTTGGAAACCTTCCTAACTCTAGAATTACTTGGGGGAGAGTGAATTGAGGCCCCATGAAAATGATACTTGATGATGACTTTATGCAACTGCTTTTTAACCACCTAAATAGACAGCTAATCATTCTTCCACCCGTCCTGCATTTGCGCAACCCTGGGCCAGGTAGAGAAATGAAAACTCAGCAAATCCCATTACTCCTGAATTTGACTTGCCTTTCAGTTTGATCATTTTTGTGGGGAGGAAAAACTCTGAGTTGTGTATTTGTCCAACTATCTCAGCCTAAATATTCATGCCTACAAAGTATGCGTACTATGCAAAGTTGGCCCAGCCATGCCAACTCATAAAGACTAGCTCATGTTGTAAGAATCACTTAAGAAATGGGGCTAAAACTCCTAGCAATGTCTACATGGTGGACTTAAAGCACCTGGGGCTCCTGACATTGCCTGTTCCCACGTGATGGGCAGCCAACACCAGGGAGGTTCATTGTGTTCTCTTTGGTCACATCTCCCTACCCAACATCTCTGTTATAATGACACCCTTTCCACCTATGGCTTTGACTATTTCAACATGTCTCTGACAATTCCAGTGTTGGTGTCCCCCAATTTGGGAAACACTTCCCTCCTGCTGATACTACACTGACCATAGGCTTCTCTTTCTCTCCTTCCCTCACCTCTTCCCTTCTTATAACCCCCGTTGATCTAGGCAGTAGAGGCAAACATGCATATATCTTCATTTTGTCCTTGAGAATTTCCCAGTGAAAGATGCAAGTGTGGTGATCGAGAAATGTGTGGAAATATGAGAGAGAGAGAGAGAGATATCTACCAACCTAAGAGGAAACCCAAGAAGGCGTCCAAAAGGAAGCAGTATCCAAACTGGACCTTAAGATAGGAATTGGAGATGGCTAGGCAGAAGAGGTGGGCACAGGTAGGAAGAAGAAATCCAGGGAAAAGGGAGACAGCAAAAGCCAAGGTAAGAAATGGGGCCATGGAGTGTTGCAGGGCAGGGGGAAGTATGACTTGCCGTTAGAGACATCTGAGGCAGCAAAGGGAGAAACAAGAAGTTGGGGAGAAGATGGAGTGGTAGGCGCCTATCTGCACATTCTCCTTCAAGAGCTCTTCTGTGCTCAATACATGGGGAGTTTTATCCCCATGAAGAGGCAGTTCCTTACAGTCATGGCTGCTTAGCAAAGGCTTGTTGGGGCAATAGAAAAATGAATCACTCATTTCATGCTGAGACTCAAAGAGACCTAAGGAAATAGCACACATGAAGTTCTTGAACACAGGTCCTACCTGATGCTTGGCTCCTGTGAAGATTTCTTTAGACTCATACGTAACATGTATACTGATTAACGGACTATGTGTCACTTCCACTGTTCCCTACAATGGCCCCATGCCTAGCCTTGAGCCAGACATCAGCATGACTTGCTCATCTTGCTCTCCTTGAAAGTGATGGTCTAAGTCAGAAATCCCTGCCCTTACAGAGTTCCTTTTTTACCTCCCAGGAATAAAAGTACAGACACAGGTACCATAATCAAGTCTTGCATTAAGCATGGTACCAGCTGCATTACAACTAAAAAGGAAGCGAATAGCAACACAAGTCCAAACTCATTGCCATTGTCTAGCTAGGGACCCCATATAGCAGAGTCTAGGGACACTATGTAGCCGTGGTTCTCAACGTTCCTAATGCCACAATCCTATAATACAGTTCCTCATGTTTTGGTGACCCTCCAACTATAAAATCATTTTTGTTCCTACTTCATAACTATAATTTTGCTACTGTTAAGAAGTGTGTGACCACGGTGAAAGGGTCGTTTGACCCCCAAAGAGGTTACAACCCACAGGTTGAGAACTGCTATATAGGGTTTCTGATGCTGTGAAACTATACAGGAGCAAGTGACCCTCATTTTTCTCTAGAGGTGTGGCTGGTGACCTGGCAGTTAGCCGTCCATAGTTTACCCAGTTTTGCTCGTGCTTGTTATAGGAAACAGGACTAGCAACTAAGGAAAACGTGACTTTACAAACTGTGATCTATGACAAATGGTGTGTAACCTCAAACAAGTTACTTAACCTCTCTGAATTTGTTTTCCTATCTGTGAAATGATATCTGCCTGATAGCGTTAGTTTGAGAATTCAGTGGGATCATGCATGTGCCTGACCCGGAGCTGGCACACACATGCCAGCAAACATGAGTTGAGCATGTAATCTGTGTCCCATCAGTCAATTCCAAGAAATTTAAAATACCAAGTCAATTGATTGGAAGATTTCCAGGTATGTACCACTCCAAAGAAAAGTGATCCAGTAAGGTATGGAGATTCTCAAACAATATCATTAATATCACACACAAGTAAAAAAGTGCTGATGATAACTCAACAGCAGTTGTATCAGCACGTCATCACTGCCGCCAGACCTTCAGGCTGGATTCATCAGAGGATGGGGAATGAAGCTGTCGTTCTGGTGTCAGGTGAATCTTGGCTAAAGGGTGAGAATATCAAAAAGATGTTTACTTGTGCCTTATTGACTATGAAAAGGCACTGAACACTGTGGATCACAGCAAACGATGGGCACCCTTGAGAAGAATGGGAATTCCAGAACACTTCATTGTGTTCATGTAGAACCTATAAATAAACCAAGAGACAATCATGAGCCAGCATGGTGTCCTTTCACCTTATTTCTTCAATCTGTCTGACAGTGGCCTACCTGAAGAAGAATGCAGCATCCGGATGGGAGGGAGACTCATTTACAACCTGCGGCGATGTGTAAATCACACGGCCTTGCTCAATGAAAGTGAGGAAGTGAGGAAGGCTTCAAGTATCTGTTGAAGAGCAAGGACTGCAGCCTTCAGCCTGGACTGTAAAGAAAACCCAAACCCTCACCACTGGACCAACACACAACATGACAAAGAGCTAAAAAAAAAAAATGAAGTTGACTAAAAATGATATCATTGTAAATGGGGGAGGGGGCATCCAGATTGAGGACCCAAAGTCCATCTGTAACAGGACATCCTCTTATAGAAGGGTCGCATGGAGAAGTTGAACCAGTCAGAGTGCAGTGTAGCAAAGATGAAACATACAACTTTCCTCTAGTTCTTCAAAGCTTTTCCCCAACCCACTATCATGATCCCAATTCTACCTTACAAATCCAGGTGGACCAGAGGATGTACACTGGTGCAGATAGGAACCAGAAACATAAAGAATTGAGAATAGATGATCCCTTCAGGATCAGTGGTGAGAGTGGCGATACTGGGAGACTGGAGGGAAGGAGGACTTGATTACAAGGATCTGCCTATAACCCCTTCCCTGGGGTACAGACAACAGAAAAGTGGGTGAAGGGAGACATTGGACAGTGTAACACATGACAAAATAATAGTAATTTATAAATTATCAAGGAAACAGGGAGGGAGAGGAAAAGGAGGAGCTGATACCAAGAGCTTAAGTCATAGTTTCCCAAAAGTGGGCACCACCGCCCCCCCCCCCGTGGTGTGTGGAATGATTTAAGGGCATTGTAAGAGCAGATACCTACTTTTTATCCTGAATTCTGGGCTGGAGTACAAAAGGTTTTCATTGCTAGGGAGGTCATGAGGAATTTTTTTTTAAGAGGACAGTAGACCATATAGGTTTGGGAACCTATGACTTAAGTAGAAAGCAAATGTTTTGAAAATGACGAAGGCAACAAATGTACAGGTGTGCTTGACATACAATGGATGGATGTATGGATTACGATAAGAGTTGTATGAGCCCCCAATAAAATGATTTTTTTAAGAAATTTAAATTGACAAGGATTTTATTTTACTTGAATCCACAATCAGCACTCCTGGAAGCAGTGTATTGCACTGGACAAATCTGTCATATAAGTCCTCTTTAAACATTCTGAAGAGCAAGGATGTCACTTTGAGCACTAAGTTGCATCCAACCCAAGCCAAGGTATTTTCAATGGCTCCATATGCATGTAAAAGCTGAACACTGAATAAGGAAGCCAGCTGAAGAATGAATGTGTTTTGAATTCTATTATTGGTGAAGAAACACATACAATGGACTGCCAAAAGAACAAACAAATCTTTCTGGAAGAAGTACATCCAGAATGCGCCTGAGAATCAAGAATGAGGATGACAGAGGATGATGTAAGATATGAAAACAACAATCTATTACTTATCAAGGGCTTAGAGGGAGGGCAGCCAGGGGATGGAGGGAGAAATGAGGAACTGATATCAAGGGCTCAAGTAGAAAGATAATGCTTTGAAAATGATGATAGCAACATATGTATAAATGTGCTTGACACAATGGATGAATGGATGAAGAGATATAAGAGCCTTCAATAAAAGAATTTGCTACAAAGAAAAAACTGGAATTCAAAGATAATGAATTTTTCCATTAACTTTTGAAGACCCCATGTGCGTCTATTGAATATAATAAACTATGTGAGGTTAAAAAAAAGAATCAAGAATGGTGAGACTTCTTCTTATAAGCTTTGGACATATTATCAGGAGAGACCAGTCTATGGAAGAAGATGCCATGCTTGGTAAACTGGAAGGTCTGTTAAAAAAGAGGAAGACTGTCGAGGAGATGAATTAACATGAGAGCTACAAAAATGGGCTCAAACATAACACCAATTATTATAGGGGTTCAGGACTGGGCCATATTTCGTATAGTTACAAGAGGGTTACAATGTGGAATCGATTCTATGACACCCAACAACAATAACAACACATGTTCACCCTGGATGGTGCACAAAGTTTAAATTCTTGGCAGCTAATCAAAAGGTTACTCTTTTGAGCTGACCCATTGTTGCCTTGAAAGAAAGTTCAGGCAGTCTACTTCTGGAAGACCAGCCAGTGAACACCCAACACAGAGCCATTCTCTGACACCTGTGGGGTCATCATGATGACAACTGGTTTGGAGGGCTATTCATTGGGGAAATCACTGAAGGTCAAGTCTGGCCTCCTCTAACTACACAAGGACGAAGGAGAATTCAATTCTACATCAGCCCAGGCTTCATTTCTATGAGGCAGAGGTCAAACATGTCTCCACCCTGGAACCTTCTTTACCCTATTTTGACTTCAACCATGGGACTTGCTTCTCTGTTGGGTATGATAATCAGCTACAATGGTCCCACAGAACCCACAGACAATGCACATGAGTATTGGGGGTTACTAGGACAGTTAGTAGGTTGTAACAAATTATGATCAGAAAACATTAAGGGTGCAATTCTTTGGTGGCAACATACCTCTTTTCAACCATACCAAAGGCACATGTCTCTCTTGTCTTCAGTCTCCAGCTTTGGGGTCCTTTGGCCTCTGTTCTGCTTGTGTTGGTGTTACACAGCTCCTTTAGTGTTGGTAAATGTCCAAAGGGCACCCCAGGCTCCAAGCCAGCCTCCTGTCTAAAGATACTCCTAAAATTCAACCGAACCTGTCAAAATCTTATCTCTGGTTATCTCATTTCTCTCTCTGATTTCTTGGGTATCACCCAATCCACACTGACCTTGAGTTCATGGAAGACACATGAAATGTGTGCAAGGTCAGTGTTACACAAGTGGGTGCATAAGCAAATGTGGTGAAAAAAGCTGATGGTGTCCAGATATCAAAAGATATAGCATCTGAGATCTTAAAGGCTTGAAGATAAACAAGCAGCCATCTAGCTGAGAAGCAGCAAAGCCCACATGAAAGAAGCACACCAGCCTGTGTAATCAGGAGGTGTGATGGGATCAGGGATCAGGCATCAAAGACCCAGAACAAAAAATCATGTCAATGTGAATGGGGGTGCGGGTGAGGGTTAGTGCAGAGTGGAAGGCCAAAGCCAATCTGTAGGCAATTGGACATCCCCTTACAGAAGGGTAGCGGGGAGAAGGCGTCAGTCAGGGTGCAGTACAGCACCAATGAAACATACAGCTTTCCTCAATTTCTTCAATGCTTCCTCCCCGCACTATCATGACCATAGCTCTCCCTTACAAATGTGGCTAGACAAGAACATGTACACTGGTACAGATAAGAGCTGAAAACAGAGGACATACATGTATTAGTCTGGGTAGGCTAGAGGAGCAAATTTCATAGACATGCATATAGATATAAAGAAAAGGTTTTATACAAGAGGAACAGGACATTGAATCCAGTCCAGTTCAAAGTCATAAGTCCAATATTAACCCATATGTCCGAAATCAATCTATAAAGTCTCCTTTCGACTCACAAAGTCACAGGTCCATGGGTGCAGAGTCCCGGCACTGGCAGGGGTCTCCACATGGCTCCTTGCTTCCAGGGCTCAGGGTCCATCAACAGCAGAAGCAACTCATCACTGGTAGAGGTCTCCATGTGGCCGCCCCAGCTTCAGAGGTCTGGCTCCATCAGGCCAAAGCCGTGTGGTCTCTCCGCCGGCTCCTCCAGCTTCTCGGAGGCTGCCATCTTGTCTTGTCCGTGATTCATTGTCTCTGAGACTAACTCCCAAACACTGGGGAAGATAGCTTCTCATCTTCATGAGGGAAATATCGCAAGATTTCCCAGAAGTCTCAGGAGAAAGCCATGCCTACATAGAGGCCTCATTGGCTACTCAATGGCTATCTCCAGATTAACAGGCTAGACTCTACCCCTACATCTCAATCATAAAATTGACATAAGCACATGACTGCAACAATACAGAACAGATAAACTCCTCAGGATCGATATTGAGAGTAGCCATACTAGGAGGGGAAGGGGAAGGTGGGGGGAGAAAGGGAGCACCTATAATAATGAACTGACTATAAACCCCTTCCAGAAGGATGGGCAACAGATACATGGGTAAAGGGAGACATCAGACAGTGCAAGATATGAAAAAATAATAATTTACAAATTATTAAGGATTCATAAGGGAGAGAAGGAGGAGGAAAAAAAATGAGGACCTGATACCTTTTTTAAAAATCATCTTATTGGGGCCTCATACAACTCTTAGCACAATCCATCCATACATCCATTGTAGGCAAAGCACATTTGTATCTTTGATGCCATGATCATTCTCAAAACATTTTCTTTCCACTTAAGCCCCTGGTATTGACTCCTCTTTTTTCCAACCCCTCCGTGCTACCCCCTCCCTCATGAGCGCTTGATAATGTACAAAATATTACAATTTTTTCTTGTTGAATGCTGTCTGATGTCTCCCCTAGCCAAATTCTCCATTGTCCATACCGCAAGGAGGAGGTTATATGTAGATCCTTATAATAGGTTTCCCCTTTCTACTCCGCCTTTCCTCCATCCTCCCAGTGTCCCCACACTCCCCACTGGTGTTAAAGGGAGCATCTATCCTGTAATCCCCATGTTTCTGGCTCCCATATTTACCAGAGTACATCCTTTGGTCTAACTGGATTTATAAGGTAGAATTCAGATCATGATAGTGGGAGGAATAAAGCATTTTAGAACTAATGTAAAGATACATATTTCATCATTGCTACACTGTACCCTGACTGGCTCATATCCTCCCCCACCATGATGATGGCAACAAATGTACAAATGTGCTTGACACAATGGATGGGTGGATGAATGGATGAGTGGATGGATGGATGGATGAATGGATGGATGGATCGATTGTGATAAGAGCTGTTTGAATCCCCAATAAAATGATTTATTTTAAAAAATCAGTGCTACAAATCTATAGTGAATGGATGACTGTGGTTGAAGGTCTTTCTTTTTTTTTCTTTTTTTGAAGGCCTTTCTTTCAACTGGTTTAGTGAACTTGACATTAAATGGTGGGAATGGCCAGTTGGCTGCCATTATCTGCTTTGTGGTTGTTGTTTGGATCTGAGCCTCAGTCTTTTTCTGTGTGGCCTGGGCGTTGAGAAATAAATGGCTAATAGTTGATATTTCACTGTCTAATTCTATAAAAGTTATGCAACCTTTAATCAGGTCAAGTGCAGAAAACAAAACCAAAGAAGAATAGCTGCAATATCAGAAGTGGCAGAGAATAGAGAAACGCTGAGGAGCTAGGAAGAGCATGGGCAAGATCACTGTCTCACATGGTAGATGCCTCTGAGACCAGATGCATGTGGGATTTGGGCATGGAGACTCAGAAGAGCAGCACCCAAATTATGGGGTACCTTCTCCTCATATGGCCAGGACTAGGGAGTTGTGGAACAGAACGACAGGTTGGCTGCCTTCCTGGCCCATGGAGGCAAAGGCCAAGAGACCATGTGACTGAGAAGCTAAAAACCAGAGCGAGACTTGACTGCTGACTGAGGCAACCAAAGATGATGTCCTTACTGTTTGCTGATCCCAACTTGTGATAGCCTATTGACCTTCCTAATAAACTCCCTTTATTGTGGAAAGACCAATCAATCAACCCTAACATATCAAATACAGAGCTAATAAAGATAAATGTCATTTTTTACTTGTGAAGTTCAAAATCCTTTTCTCATGAGAACTTTGACTTAAGAAATTAGCTTGTCAAATGCATTCCCTTTGCTGGAAAAGTGATAGCCTTCCACCATTTTCTTAAAGTTTTGATTACATTACTATTATTATCAAGTGTTTATATGTGCTGTGAAATTGCATATGTAATTTGATAATACACATTATTTAAGTAAATAAATGATACTGAAAGTGACTCAACAAATGTAGGTATAAAGTTAAGTGAAATTTAATGCATTTTAATTTTAACTTAACTTTTTTTTTTGAGCATCACTGCTCTCTGGTGGTCAGGGGAGTTACCCAGCCTTGCTCCTGGAGAGCCACCGCTAGATTTGAACCGCCAAGTTAACTTTTAAATGAGACATTTAATTTAGTTGTTTCAACTTTGCATTAAAGTAAAAGATTACTTACCCTTTGTGTGCATACAGCACAAATAGCATCAACATCACAAAGCTCTCAACTGTCAATTGGAAGGTCGGCACTTGGATCTCAGCAGAGGTTCCACAGAAGAAAAGATGGTGGTGATCTGTTTGTGTAAAGTCTTATAGCCTTAGACACTCTAGAGAGGCAGTTCTACTGTGCCTTGTAGTACAGCGATGAGTCAGAATCAACTTGACAGCAATGGGTTTCAAGTTAATTCTGACACATAGCTCTGTAGTATGAAAATAACACTTCAGATGGTACAGGTTGATCATCACCACTACCTACTTGCAAGTGACAGCCAGTCATCATGCTAGAACCTGTGGACACTATGGTGGAGTGTCCTTAATGGTCTAGTGAGATGTCATGACTGGAGCTTGGATGTGGCATCCAAGTGATCCAGACTTCCTGAACTGGTCCCGTTGGTTGCTGACAGTAGTGATTTTCCTTCACAGTTTTTGCAGTCCCTGCATGAACCACGTACATCCCCACCTCTGCTTCGAAAGTCCTTTATTCCAGGGCATGGCTCACTCTGAACTGCTACTTTCATAAACATTGATTGTGGATCCAAGCACGACAAAGCCCTGGACCCCTTCATGATGTTTTCTGTCAGAGTGAGGATGATGGTCTTCTTCAGATGGAGTGGTAAAGCGGCAACCCAGAGATCAAAGGCATGTTATATGTGGCAATTCTTCTGCGTGAGACCTCCTTAGAATATTAGAAAACAAAGATGTTGCATTGAGGGCTGGGGTGTACCTGACTCAGGGGATTTTTCAATTGACTCCCATGCACGGGGAACTTGGACATCGATTAAGGTAGACAGAAGAAGAATCGAAACCTTTCAATTGTGGTGCTGGCGAAGAATACTGAAAGTGCCACGGACTGCTAACAACACCAACCAATCTACTTCAAAAGAAATATGGCCAGAGTGATTTTTAGTGGCAAGGGTGGTGAGACTTCATCTTACATACATTGGACGGGTTATCAGGAGAGACCAGCTCCTGGAGAAGACCATGCATGGTCAGGGTGAAATGAAGGGGCAGTGGAAATGAGGAAGAGCCTCAGGGAGACGGAGTCAGACTGTGGCTGCCACCTTGAGTTTAAGCTGAGGGTCCATGTGGAGGAGGCTCAGGGCCAGGCAGTTTTCCTTTTGAGGTGCCCTGAGCTGGAGCGGACTCAATGGGAACCAGCAACGACAACAGTGGTGCTCTCATCTAATTGGTTCCGGCCTCTGCTCAACACGCAGGCCCCCAAAGCGAACCCCCCAGCACGCTCTAACTCCGCACTGTGCTTTGTGTTGGTTTGTTTTCATTTGGAGTTCTGGGGGGATGTCTCGGGAGCATCATTTGGCTGCTCACCACCAGGTTGATGGTTCAAAGACCGCGGCTGCCCTGTGTGAGAAAGACAGGGCTTTCTGTTCCTGTAAAGACTTACCCCCTCACAAATCCAAAGAGGGTCTTCTACTCCGTCTGCAGGGCCTACACGAGTCGGAATGGACTCAGCGAATTTGTTGTTGTCTGTCTTAGGTGATGTAAACAGCTAACGTTCTCAGCTGCTCACCACGGAGTTGGTCTCCAGGAGTCAGGATGGGTGGCATTTTCTTGTTTACATGTAAGAGCCTTACCATCACATGAGAGTACGTCTCTATGTGGTGACTTTGTTCATCATCTAGCTCCCTCAAGTCGGCTGTAAACTTCGGAGCACAGGGTCTTTAGGCGAGTACTCCCAGTGCCTCCAAAACAGTGCCGCTTGCATATGTAAATGAACACACGAATAAATAAGCAGTATGCTTGTCCTAAGTTTGGCTTTTGGTTTAAGTGGAGCACTGCTTGATGGCTTTGTTTTCATTCTGCGAGGACGACGGTCTACCTGGAGATAGTACAGATGCAGGTATCGCTTCGCCCTTCCTCCCACTTGTGTAATCCCACCCCTTCCACTTTATAAATGGCTGATATAGCCCAGGATCCTGAGGAGGTAAAGCCTCCAGATGGGACCCCCTCCCCAGATCCTTCATCTCTCGCCTTTCCCTATAACCAAAGTTCTCCGGACAACTGCCTTCCTCACCTGGCTGCCAAGGCGGAGCCCATCACTGAGTCGCATACCACTGAGGTGATGGCGGGCTCTCACCCAGCCCTGCCTACCCAGTCCTGCTGTCAGACGTGAGTTACGGTAAGCTTGCAAGTCTCCTCCAAGCGTGATGACAGTCTCGTGCAGAGAAGCCATGCAAAACATTTCTTCTGGAATACATCGTTCTAATCAACCTCAGGCCTTGCTTTAGCTGTCCTGAAGTTTCCCAGGAACCATCTGAGTGTCTGCCTCCGGGGGGTCCTGGCCCAGGACATCAGAATACTTTAGAATGCAGGTGCTTGATGAGTTTAGACATTGCTATGCACATAGTTCTGGGGACCATCTCAAGGTGCCGCTTAATTTCCATCGTGGGGCAGAGGGGCTTGTGTTTATCTATCATGTGAAATGGCAGCAAAGGACACATATTGATTTGGAGGTGTATGCTTTTTTATGGTCTCTAAAGAAATGAAAGAAATCAGAGACTCCCCTTGCGATTGCCAGATGGAACACAGTGTGAGGAAAATTTACCAGTTTGTGACTCTGAAGTCTCTGGTCTTAAATCTTACCTATGAATCTTACCCTACCTATGAAGTATGGTTTTCTTCAGACAAATGGAAACCCCTGACCGTTTAACCAGGGAACTCACTGCCTTGTCTCTTGAACTGGACTTTGACCCCCAAACCATTTTCACTGACCATGGTTCTTATTTTCTCCTTGCTGCTCACACTTCTTTCTGCAAAGAGAGGGAGTCAGAAGGGTGGAGACTACTCTTGTACTGATGGCCTGGTCAAAGGCAGTTAAAGGGTGAGCTTTCCCTGTGGTTAGGAATCTTGTTCCCTAGATTACCCCCTCTCTAGTCAGGGACAAGTAAGTTCAGATGATGGGAAACAAGGGTGATCAAGAACATGGGCTTCTTGGGGCTGAGCCCCGGTGGCGTAGTGGTTGTGCGCGGGACTGAGGCCCACTGGGATGGAGGTTCCATTCCAGCTCCACGGAGCAAAGGCTGGGCCTCCTACTCCCACCACCTGAGGGCAGTGATGCACACACACAAAAAAAGAACATGGGCTTCTCATTTTAATAGCATGATTTTGAATCTTGACTTTTTTTTTCTATTACAAAAGTTTATTTTGTCCCTGCTCCCAGGGGGATGAACAGTGGAAAAGTATGTGAGGATGTGAGTGACGGAGGATGATGTAAGACATGAAACTAATAATCTATAACTTATCAGGGCTTGTGAGAGAGGATCGGTGGGAGAGGGAGGGGGAAGAAGTGGAGAGCTGATATCAGGGGCTCAAATGGGAAGAGAATGCTTTGAAAATGATGATGGCAACATATGGGCACATGTGCTTGACACACTAGATAGATGTGTGGATTGTGATAAGAGAGGTAAGAACCCCCAATAAAAGTTCTTAATTTTTAAAAGTTTATTTAACAAGAAAATTGAAACTGAAAAATGTACATAGCCTGTACATTTTTGTATTGTACTGAAACAGGTCCTTTGAAGAGCAGGGTGCTTAGAAGCAACTGATGTATATTGTTGAACACAGCTATTACTTATCCTTGCTCCAAGACTTCTACACGATAATACAACTGCCTCTCACTGCCACCATTCCAATATTGTTCTGTGGTCCACTAGTTGCCATCTCCATGCATTCACCTATCAGAAGATTCATAAAGGGATCATATCCCCAAAAATATCCCTTGGACATGCCTGCCATCGTTTAATTTTAATGATAACTTCTTGTTCATATATTTTTTCCACTCAGGCAGATGGCCTTTGCTCATTGTGCTTTGAATCTTGACTTTGCTACCTGTGGCAGTCATGTACTCAAGTCAATTTCATGATTGTGATTGTAGGGGTGGAGTCTAGCCTGTCGATCTGGAGATAGCCAATGAGACATCTGGGTGGGTATGGCTTTCTTTGAGAATTCTGGGAAATCTCGTGATTTTTCCCCTCATGGAGGTAAGAGACTATCAACTCAGTGACTTGGAGACACTCGACTGACAAGACAACATGGCAGCATTCTGATAGATCCTGAGTTCTGGAACCCGGAGGAGCCACAGGAGAAGTTACTTAGGCTTGCCCTGATGGAACCAGACCTCTGGGACTGGAGAAGCCATGTGTAGACTCATGCCAGTGCTGAGATGCTTGGGGTGGCATGGGAGGCCCCCCTTGCCAGCGCTGAGGTACTTGGGGTGGCATGGGAAGATCCTCTTGCCAGCGCTGAGATACTACTACTGCCACTGGATACACAAGACTCCGCACCCACTGACCTATGATTATCCCGGCGTCATTGCATGTGCTTCATGAGTCTGAAATGGACTTTATCGACCCATACTGAATATATGGGCTAATATTGGACTTGTTCTGAATTGGGCTAGGATGCTTTCTCAATGTTCCATTCCTCTTGTATATAAACCTTTTCCTTATGTGCATGTGTGTTGTGGCAGTCATGTGCTTATGTTAATTTCATGATTGAGATGTAGGGCTGGAGTCTAGCCTGTTAATCTGGAGATTGCCATTGAATAGCCAATGAGGTCTCTGTGAGGGCATGGCTTTCTCCTGATATGTCTGGGAAATCTCGCAATATTTTCCTCATGGAGATGAGAAGCTATCTCCCCAGGTTTTGGGAGTTATTCTCAGAGACGATGAATCATGGACAAGAAAAGATGGCAGCCTCCAAGAAACTGGAGGAGCCGGCGGAGAGACCACATGGCTTTGCCCCGATGGAGCCAGACCTCTGAAGCTGTGGCGGCCACATGGAGACCTCTGCCAGCAATGAGTTGCTTCTGCCACCATAGGATGCTGTTGATGGACCCTGAGCCCTGGAAGCAAGGAGCCATGTGGAGACCCCTATTGGCGCCGGGACTCTGCACCCACTGACCTGTGACTTCATGAGTCAGAAGGAGACTTTGTGGACTGATATTGGACATATGGGTTAATATCGGACTTATGACTTTGAGCTGGACTGGGCTGGGATGTTTCTCAGAGTTCCGTTCTTTTGTATATAGACCCTTTCCTTATATCCATATGCGTGTCCATGAAATTTGTTCCTCTAGTCTACCCGGACTAACACATGCATGTTTATGAATTTGTTTCTCTAGTCTACCAGGACTAACACACTACCAATTCTGTGATCATGGACAATTGTCTCTATCTCTTTGAATTTCAGTTTCTTCTTCTGTAAAGTGATGGTTACTGCGTGGCTGTGACAATTGAGTGAACTCACAAAATGCTCATAGCACAATTGTGGCACAGCTTTTGGAATGAGAAATGTTAAACTATGACTATTCTAATCATTGCCATCAATATCATCATCTGTAAATTAGTGATTGTTGTATAAGCTTAAGCCACACAGCTAGTGAGTGATGGAATCTCAGGAGCCCATCTCCTTGTTCCTGAATGAATAATTTTTCTATTATGTCAAAGCAGGTAGCTTTGGAAGGTGGGGCAAGAAGTTAACTGAGGGTAGAGATGATGGGGATGATGATGTTAGTGATGGTGGCAACCACTCAAACCACAACCTTCTTTTGAATAGTAGTTCTCACCCTTGGTTGCATATTAGAATTATCTAGGTAGTTAAAAAATACTGTAAAGATGAACCTATAGAACATCTCCCTGTATGGATGAACCCTGAAGACCTTATGCTGAGTGAAAGTACACAATCACAAAAAGAACAAATACTGTATGAGATCACGGTTGTAAAAAGTCAATAAATGGTTTTCACACCAAAAAAAATAAAAAAGATGGTTACTAAGGTGTGAAGAGGAGGGAGGACGAGTCATTGATTTGAGAGTCAATGAGTCAGTGAGTGCTAACTTGAGGAGGGGATAGCAATGTGTATGATGGAATTTGGCAAAAAGGAGGGAAGCAGGGGAAAGAACTGGAGAAGGGGAAGAGAGTCAAAGCAACAGAAGAAGTCATGTGATAGTCATTATCTGGCAATAGCAGCAATCTATGAGTAGATGCTTGGATCGACATGCAGGCTAAACGGGTGTGGGAAGGAGAGTGGGAAGAGACTCATAAATCTCTATAGATTGGAAAGAGAATAGTTATATATGAGCATTTGCCTTTGATACAACTCTATCCATGAACATGGTAAAAACACATAGCAATCTATGGCTTGAAAATGTCTTGGACTTTACAAAATCTCTAGAGGAAATGAGTCATTGGGCCCAGAGGATCAAGACCATAATCTCAGGGGACACAAAAATTGATTCTCATGGTGTACCACAATGTTTTACATCCTCCTTGGATGAATCGTGTCTGTGTCCTTAGAAGCTCATGAGAAGTCACCTAAGAGACAATTACTGGTCTTTCGAGTCTGAAAAGAATGGAGAGTGATGAAAATCACAAAACCCAAGGAAACAGTGAGTCCAAGGGACTTATAGACCATGCAGACATCAGTCTCTACATCCCTGAGACCAGAAGACATAGATGTAACTGACTATCACTGCCAACTGCTCTGAAAGGAATCACATCAGAAGATTCTGGATACAATGGGACAGATATGTGGAACAAATCTCAAAATCACAAAAGCGACCAGGCTTACTGTTTTGAGAGAACCTGGTAGAGCCGCTGAGACAGTGGCCCTCAGTCACCTTTCAGGTGTGGCACTGAACTCACCTCTGCGGCTCAATCTTCAACCAACTATCAGACAGGTCTGTAAGTGGAACAGTAATGCTGGGGAGGTATGCCCACCTTAGAACAATCAACCATTTAACACCAAAAGGGCAGCAATTGCCCAGGGACAGATGAGAAAGGGGAGAGGAGGAGGAGTGGAGGTGGGAAAAACAGGGTGAAGGGGCAAGGAGTGGTGTTGTGCTAAGGGCATTGCAGTGAATGAGATAAAGCAATAGGTGCGTGCATTCTTGAATGTAAAACTGATGATCTGCTCTGCAAACCTTCACTGGACTCACAGTGAAAAGATTTAAAAAATTATGAGTTTCTATTCATCTGAGACAAGAGATTTAGTTTCATTTCACTAATACGCAGACCCACAAAGGGCTCTGGAGTCTCTACAGAAAATGCCAGCCCTCTCTTTAGACAATACAGAAAGCGTATGAGATAGAGTGGGAAGAAGATACTAGATTAAATCAGAACCAGAGCTTGACCTCAGGGGAACTGTTTTGGCAATTGGAGCCTATGTCAACTTGAACCTGTGTGAAAGAGTGGTGGTGGAGTCTAAACAGTCTAATGACGCCTCCTTGGGAGTGTGGTCTTTTTTATTAGCGACACACTTCTTTCTCTTGCTCTTCACTCTCCTCCTTGCCAGAATTCTGTGTCGACTTCTAGTGGCAGCCCACAGAGGGAGCGCTGTCAGCCCCCTGCCATGTTCCCACTGACCTTGGAGCCCCACCACTCTGCCCCCATGGCCCTGGAATCTCCCTGCTTCCCGCCTCACTTTTCTGCTTCACCAGCCTGCAGCTACATGAGTCTGAAGAAGGCTCTGGTTAGAACCAAGTCCATGAACTTGAGTGAGACTTGGCTGGGATCCTTTTCTTGATACAAAAATTACTTCTTCTTCTTCTTTTTTTTTTTTTTTTTTGTGGGCATCACTGCCTCTGGTGGTCCTGGGCGCTACCCAGCCGCCGCTGGATTTGAACCGCCAAACCCGCGGGCTGCAGTTCCACACTCAACCACTTACGCCACCGGGGCTCAGCCCAAAAATTACTTCTTGAGACAAAATTCTTTCTTATACATATCATTTATATAGATAGATAAAGATATGTGCGTGATAGCTCAGTATGAGACATTTACCCAAGTAATTTACCTGATCTTCCCAAATCTTGTGTCTTCATTTTGAAAATTAAGTCAGTTCTCCTCTGACAGCCACGAAGTCACTATGAGTCGGGGGTGGCATAGTAACTATTGACTTTATAGCAGGCATGAAACATGAGTGTGGGAGAACAGAAAAAGAAGAGACTGATGTGTTGGGGCCTGAAGTGTCAGGCAGGAATCCTGCACAGACGGGGCACACACAGAGCATGACAGCTGCTCTGGGTCTTTGAGCATGTGGTCTCTCCAGAGGAGCAGAGGCATTACTTGGAGGTTGGTCTCCAAGGACGGAGGGAGGCTGGCACCAAGGGGCTATGGCTGTCAGGCACCATCAAGCTGATTCCTACTCACAGCTGCCTGTGCACGACAGAACGAAACATCCCTCTGCCCGGAGCCATCCTCACCATGGTTCTGATGCTGGAGCGCAGGGTTGCAGCCCCTGTGTCCAACCATCTCATCAAGGACCTTCCTCTTTCTGGCTGCCCCACCACTTGACCAAGCATGATGTCTTGCACCAAGCTTGCGGGTCTCTCTTGATGACATGTTGAAAACAGGTAAGACCTAATCTCAACATCCTTGCTTCAAAGGAGTGCGCTGGCTGTCCTTCTGCTAAGACAGATGTTATTGCTCTTCTGGCAGTCCGACAGGCTTGCAGTGGTCTCTGCCCAAGCCATCATTGCAGGGCAGACAAGCGGGGAGGGGAATAAATGTACCTGGTCCACAACATGCAGGGGGGCGGGTGTGTGGGTAGATGACAAGGAGGAGTGGAGGTCATCCTGCAGCTGCCCCAGGCATGGAGGAGAGATGGGGCGGATGAGGTAAGGCTCAGTGTCATCCGTAAAGAGGCATAGGGGATGCAGACTGCACAGGCTCACGTTATCAGAAGGGGTGATACCAAAATGGCTGTCTATAAAATTTTTGTCTGTATTTCAGTAGAAATCTATTAATTTTTTTACTAAAATATCCCTGTAGGTAGTTACAAAAACATATTTTTTTTTACAAAGCCAACATACGAATAAGGTTAAAACTCTCTGCAAATTTACTTTTTCTTTTCTTTCTTTCTTTTTTTTTTTTTTTAGTTTTTTTTAGGCATCACTGACCTCTGGTGGTCAAGCCAATTTACTTTTTCAAAGTTCTCCTGTCCTGGTGGCAGACTGGGTTATGTCTTGGGCTGCTAACCTCAAGGTGGGAGGTTCAAAGCCACCAGCTGCTCCTTGAGAGAAAAAAGGAGGTTTTCTGCTCCTGTAAAGATTTGCAACCCAGAGACACCATGGGAGTGGTTCTGCTTGGTCCTACAGGGTCATTGTGAGTCAGAACCCACTTGATGGCAGCAAGCTCTTTCTTGATCTTTCATGTGTTCGTGGTCAGAGCTGTCATTCTGACCCAATTGCAAAGATGCCCTGAAGGACTTCATTGTGCCTGGTTGTGCTACAGATCGGCAGTTCTCCTTTCCTGTGCTTGCTTAGTCTCTGGTTGTGAGAAGTCATGTGTGTGAGCCTGTATGAAAAGATTGAGAAGGACATAGTAGCTACAGGAAAAGGAAAAGACGTTTTTAAGAGGCTACTGTTCAGTCACTAATAACCCTAACCGAGAATATGATCCAATTAGAACAATTTTTACCAAATATTCTTGTCTCTCAGGTTAGGCATTGGGCAAGGTCAGAGATTTAAACCCAATGAGATGAAGTTGTCTGCTCCTGAAAAGATTTACAGTCTCAGGCTGAGCCCCGGTGGCGTAGTGGTTGAGTGCGGGACTGTGGCTCACTGGCTTGGCGGTTCAAATCCAGCAGCGGCTCCCAGGAGCAAGGCTGGGTAGCTCCCACGACCACCAGAGGGCAGTGATGCCCCCTCCCCCCAAAAAAGATTTACAGTCTCAGCAATCCTGCATGGTAGTGCTTGCTATGAGTCATACAGATTTTATGGCAATGGGGTTAGGGGGAGATTCATATGATGTAAGAAATAGCCCATTTACGCAGCTGATATCTATAATGATCACATATCCCTCCGTGATTAAAATTGATACTAAACATTACAAGGCTTCTGCATGGTCTGCTGCAGCAAAAGATCCCTGGAAGTGCAGTGGGACACTATGAGTTACTGCGCTGGACGGTAATGTCACTAGAAGTGATGTAAGGCTCCACCCCCTTTCATGGGCATATGGCTTTGTCACAGGCTTTGGCTGGTGACAGAAGGGCCACCGGCTATCATGAGAAAGACTCCCTGCTCAGCCCTCCTGTCTGGCCCCTGGTTTCTTGGATGACAATGAGAGTAGCCTGTGAATGAGGGCTGGGGAGGTCGCCTGGGTGGACGTACTTTCTGGGTCGGTAAATTACTGTCCTTGTTCATTGCCTCTGAGTCAGTTGTACTCGGACAACCTTGACGGGTTCTGGGCAGGACTGCTCCCCAGGGGTTTCCAGGCTGTGACCTTTCCAAAGTAGGTCACTTGTCTTGGCTTCCCAGGCAACACTGAGCCTTGGGGCTAACGTTCCAGAGGGGTTGTTTGATGGGTAGAATCACCCTGCATGGGGGAGGCAATCCCCCTCCCCTCACACACACAGACTCTGGAGGTCACAACACAGCAGTGACCTCTGGGAGATGTTCTCTTCTTCCTGCATACCTTACCCAGGGTCTTTCAGCTTTGAGCCCTTTACCCTCCATGTCGTCACCAGTGCACCAGACACAAGCTCCCTTCAGGCAGAATGCCAGAGACGAGGGTGAGATGTGGCTCTCCCTCGTGGGAGGGGAAAGACAGCAGATGTTCTAGAGCTGAGACAGAAGAGCAGGTGGGTTTGATCAAATTCCTCACAGTCAGAAACTTCCCGGGAAGGGGGGGGTGGGCGGCCAGGCCAAGTGCGTATGGCAAGAGTATGGGCAGCCTGCTCCTGCCTGCCTGGATTTCTCCCTCTCCTGACAAGAAGTTGTATTGA
>PVJH01029118.1:0-26437 GCA_004026705.1 Nesogale talazaci | reverse complement strand
TGCGGTCCGCCCCAGTGGGCCCAAGGACCTGTCTGTGAAAGAGAACTTTTGAATGATATAGATTCTACTGGCCTACCAGATAGTATGAAGAAGAACTTCCCTTTGCTGGGGATTTTGTGGCACGGCCTCCCCTCTCCCCACCTTGTGAGAACGTAGAGTTCATTGTGCGATTTGGTCTTCTTCCCTACTTCTTTGGTGCTGAGGGGCGTCACTGTGAAAAGTGGGCGTTGAGCACAGAAGATCAAAGAAGAACCGATACATTTGAGGGGAAGTGCCGGCCAAAAATATTGAAAGTACATGGCCCTCGCTGAGCCCCGGTGGCGTAAGTGGTTGAGTGGGGGACTGCGGCCCGCGGGCTTGGCGGTTCAAATCCAGTGGCTGCTCTCAGGAACAGCACTGGGTAGCGCCCACGACCACCAGAGGCAGTGATGCCCCCCCCCCCCAAATAAAGGTGTCAAAAAAAAAAAGAAAGGACGTGGACCTCAAACAGAACAAATCATTCTGTCTTGGAACAAGTACGGCCATCGCGCTCCTTAGAGACAAGGCTGGAGGGGCTTTGTCTGACACACTTTGGACTGTTCTCTGCTGAGAGAGAGAGAGAGAGAGAAGGCCATTATGCTGGTAAAATCGAGGGTCTGTGAGAAGGAGGAAGGGCCTTAAGGAGCCAGGTCGACCCAGGAACTGCAACAATGAGATCCATTGTGAGGCTGGTGCCGGGCTGGAACACATTGTATGGTTCACAGGGTCATTGTGGGTCAGAACGGACTCAATGACCCCCACAATGACAACCACCAGCAACACGTGGGTTGTGGTGTGTTCCCCCTCAAGCCTCCCTCAGGGAAATGAGACACAACCCACTGTACACTGACCACCAAGATATGTGGGAAGATTTGGCGGGTCCACAAAATCTACAAGCTTGAGGATGTTTTGAGAGTGATGATGGCAACGAGTGTGCATATGTGGCCTGCATATAATTGATGTATGTATGGATTGTGATGGGAGTTGCATGAGCCCCTAATAAAATGATTTATTTTTTTTAAAAAAAAAAGAGGAGGAAAGAGAAGCTTATACCAGGGGCTCAAGTAAAAAATGTTTGGAAATGAATATGGCAATGTGTGTACAAATGTGCTTGATATGAATGATTTATTGAGTGTTATAAGAGCTGTAAGAGTCCCCAATAAAATCATTGAAAAAAAATCCACAAGTTTGGGACTTTGGGGAGGAGGGTATGGGGGTTGTGTGTCCTTTTGTTTGACCCTTGGTTTGGTGCCGATAGAACCAATCATCCTTGTGCCCGGTGAGCACAGAGGTCAAAAGGTTCCGCTCAAAAAGAAAACTCATCATCTCAGAATCCTGGGGGCCACAGGGCAGGGTGGGGGCTTGCTGTATAAGAGCAAAGCCGATTGCCCAGGAGAGACTGTTCTAGCAGCATTAGAGGGAGGGTTTTCAAGAAACACACACCCAACCAACCAATGCCAACCTCAGAGCCTCATCTCTCTCATTTCTCCCCCTGCACAAAAATCACGATGGTGCATGTTTGAGAAATCCACCCGTTAGTATCCCACTGAATCTCGGTGGCTGAATGCCTTTTCCCACCCTGGTGAGGGGCTCATGGCCACCTCACCTGGGCCTGAGCGAACCATGCCCCACTGGGGTTCCCATGGCAGGATTGTCCAAAGTAGGCTTCCGGACATTTCTTCCGATGTGGACATGAATGGTCAAGGCAACCTTTCAGTGAACAGCCAATCCCATGGATGGTTTGGCCAGCCCAGGGATTCTAGTTCGATGGTCAGTGAGTGGTTGTCAAATGTGAGGTCATGGTGGCCAGGCATGTTCTTGACAATGGTACCCTCGGACAACTGGAAGGCTGTCCCCACTGCCATCACCAGCCTTTACCAAAACTCCTTTCACCAAGTCAAGTCCAACACATCAACTCAACCAACTCCTAGTGAGTTGTTTCCGACACACACACACTGACCCTACAGAACAGAGTAGAACTGACCTTACAGGCTTCCAAGACTGTCTGTGTCCATGGGTGTGTAAAGCCTCATCTCCTCTCCCAGGGCGGCTGGTGATGTCTGACTCAGAGTGAACCTCTACAGGAAAATCTCGGTGGGATCAGACCACCTCTTCTTCCTCCTGAGGAGCAGTCGGTGGGTTTGAACCACTGACCTTTCTGTTAGGAGCCCAAACTCCTAACCCACAACACCCCTGAGCCAGTCTTTACCCCTCCATAAACCCTGCTTTTCCTGCCCCAGGCACTCACTCTTCCTCCATGAGGTCCGGACATGTCCGGGGTCAGCTTTGGGATGGCAGTGCCGTGTGGCGCCGCCAGAGTGTTGAAAGAGGGAGAGTAAAAAGAAAACTCTCCCAATTGCTTTGAAAGCAAGAAATAAAAGGGCGTCGATACACCCCGTCCCCCTTTCCTAGTTCGGCCCTTTCTGTTTCCACTACGCTCCATAGAGGGCCGTCAGAAATGTGTCCAGGTCACCCCCCCCCCCCAAAGACCCCTGCTGCGGGAGAGGGCCAAACTCAGAATGGGTGGCCTGGGGGGGGCGGGGGGGCTGCTGGAGACAATTCTCACATGGAGGCTGCTTCCACCAACCGCTCAGCATTCCTGGAGATGGGTTATGTGAGGTCGCCCCAGAAGACCCACAGGGCTGGAAGTCAGAATGACATCCCAGCGGCATGCCCTTGCGGAGCGCCACTGGGCCCGGTGGGTCGTGGGTGCCGAAGCCCTGTGTTTCTCCAGGATGACAGCTCCAAGACTTGGTCAAGCACTGCATAATGAGTAAATGTCAACAAACTGCAAGGAGATACAAGGAAGACGCCAGCTCCTGACTCATCAGCCCGATGCTGCGAGCTCGGCGGCTGCGTGTGACTGCCGGACTGGACGGCCCAGAGGTTGGATGTTCCCACTATTACAGACAGTTCTAGGGCATGACCCAGCGAGGATAACAGGCACCACACCCCAGTGACAGAAGCCAGAGGGTGTCTGAACTTCTCGGCCTTGGCACCTGTCCTGGCAAAAGGCACCATTAGCACCGGGACGAGCTGGGGCCCTAGATCCATGCAGGTGCTACAGGGGCTGGGGGTGGGACTGCTTTCCTGGAGTTCACTGGGTATCCTGGGTATCCTGGTTCCCGGGTATCCCTCCCGGTGTCCCAGGCAAGGCACGTATCATGGTCTCCCTCCCCTGGACCCCAGATACTTTCTCCCTCCATTTGTAACCCATGAGCTGAGGCGCTGCCTTCAAGATGAGCCCCCTCCAGGCTTTTCAGACCACCCCCTCTCATCTGAGAGGCTTAGCTCCAGACCAGACTTTGGGCCCCACCCCTGAAGCTCAGCTACTCCCCAATTTCACCTTCATCGTTCTTTCCTCAAATCCTGGTCGGCGGGACACGGAGACCCTTTCCACTGGCCCACCACTTCCCTCCTCCCTCGTAGCAAGAGCCTGCCCCCTTCCACACCCGCAGGCCTTTGCGGGTAAGACTTCCCTGTCCACTCTCCAGGTCTCCCTCAGCACTTCCCTGGGCACTCCAACGTTGGCCCCCACTTGGGGGAACAGGGCGTCTAAGTTCACTCCCTGGAGTCCCAGCCATGACTGAGCTATTTCTCCTCCACCTTGACCTCCCCTTGTCACAGGAAAGAGACCCTGATGTCAGAGATCTCCCAAGGTTTGCCTCCCTGTACCACATTCTACCCTGGGCCGAATCTCCTCCACACCCAAACTCTTCCCAGGGCCTGTGTCCCCAGGCCTGGCCTTTGGGTGCTGAGAATCTGGCTGCAGGGAGGTCAAGTCCCCCGGGGACTTCCCTGTCCAGCTCCCACCACAGCTGTGCGGCGGGCGGCTGGAACCAGCGCTCGGGCTCAGGGGCCCGGCCAGGCGCCCAGCCCCGAAATAGCAGTTGTGTTCACATAAAAGCCTCTAATGAGAGAAAGATGCCGTTCTTGGCCTGGGCCTGCTGCGCGCTTCTCTCTGCAGACGCTGTCTGGCAGGCCAAGCGGGCCTCTACCGTTTGGCGCCCGAGGGGAGGAAGGGGAGGTGTGAGTCAGGCCTTGGCCCCCAGCCCCTGGGCATGGACCTGCCCTGCTAATTGCATTAGCAAACGCTGCAATGCAGGGCCAGTTGGGGGCAGGGGCTGGGGCAGAGAGCAGCCCCACTGGGCAGGAGGGAGACAACCCCACTTGTCTCCAGCCCCTGGCGCAAAGCAGAAGTCCTCCAGGTCCGGTCTTCAGGGTCCTGAGGGTCTCGCCTGGGAGGACGGCTGGGACTCGGGAGTCTCCTTCATCAGGGACCATCCTGGAGATGAAACCCTTTCCAGGGGAGCACCCCCAAGGGCAGGAGGACATGGAACGACCTCATCCCTCCTCCATGGAGCCCAGCTTCATGTCCAGGATCCAGGGGGGGGACCACGGCTGGGCCGAGAGCCTGGGGAAGAGTCTGGCCTGGCATGGCTCTGAAACGCTGTGCTCTTGGCAAGTCTTGATATTTCTGTGAGCTTCCGTGACCTGGTCTAGAAGAGCATCCTGGGAAGAGAATGTCTCTGGCAGGGTCACCCACTAGCCCGAAGGTTAGCAGGCAACCCCACCCCCTCGCCCCCCAGCAGCATCCCTGCTTCTGTCAAGGTCACGGTCAAGAGATCCGGGGAAGAGTCCGCCTCGCTAACCCAAGAGGTGGCCAGCAGTCGGAAATCGACTCCAAGGCGACGGTTTGGAGGTTTTGTGGTTGTTGCTTTCGGCCGACAACATCGACCCTGTCCTTCTCGTCCCAACGCCGCCCCCCCCCCCCCGCCACGTGAGCCACGAAGCAGCCACGACCCAGCCCAAGAGCAAAGCAGCGGGGCTGGGCATGTGACTGTGGTGCACACAACCCAGGGACTGGGGGTTGGGATGTCCAGGCTGGTGGAGGCTGCTCTGGACGGGGTGGTGCGGGGCCGCCCCAGAGGAAGGCGGCTTATAACGGAGTCTGGACGGGTGACAGGGAGCCAGAGACACAAGCACAGCGAGCAAAGAGAGACGCTCCGGCGTGGGCAGCAGCCCCCGGGCGGCACATTGCTGGCACCAGACCAGGCTCGCGTGCCGAGCGAGAGAAGAGGCCGGGGAGCCGGCCGGGGTCTGATGGTTCAAAGCAGAACTGCGGGGTGATCTAATTTACAGAGAGAGAGAGAGCCGGAAGGCCAGGGCGACAACAGGGAGGGCCACCGGCAGGCAGTAGAAGGACCAGGGTGCCGGTGAGAGACAGGTGGCCTGCAGGGGGTGCCTGGAGTTTCTGGCTTTGTTATCAGGGGGGTAGAGATGGGTGAGACTGGAGCCAGGGAGTAGACCCAGGGGAAGGTCACGAGTCTTGTTTCCTGGGGCGTGGGGGGCCTGGGAGGTCTCCTAGCGTCCAGATGTGGCCGCTGGAGGTTGGGGGGAGGGGGGGGTCTGTCTGGAGAGAGATGTAAATCTGGGCGGCGGCCGGTGGCGGCAGGGCCCATGTTTACATCCAGGGGAATGCATTAGATCATTCGAGAGTGGAGCAGCAGGAAAGAAAGGGAGAGGCCCCAAGGCCAAGTCCTGGGAAACGGCCTTCAGTCGTGCGGGCCGAGCCCTGTGATGGAGGAGCAGCAGTCCCAGGGGTGTGGAGAGAGCCAGGACAGACACCTGGCGGGCACCTCAGAAAGCCCCTGGCACGGAGAAAGCACTGGCTGTGAGGATTGTGACTGCATGCTAATCGTCCGGCCTGGGGTCTACTGACTCTCAATTCACAAACAAAGCAGACACACTGCCTTCAAACCCGTTCTGATTCACGGTGGTGGCCCACGTGCCAAATAGGGCCAGCGCTGCCCCACAAGGCCTCTTGTGGCTGCTTGTCTTTTACTTTGTTTTTAAAGGAGATCTCACAGAGGGCTCACAGGGAAGAGATGAGCCAGTCAGGGTGCAGAAGAGCACTGAGGAAACACACCACTTTCCTCCAGTTCTTTGGTGCTTCCTTCCCCCCACTATCATGACCTCAATTCTACCTTACAAGTCAGATGAGACCAGACACGCACACTGCTACAGAGAAGAGCCTGCAACGCAGGGAACCCAGGATAGATAAACCCTTCAGGGCCAACAAGGAGAGTAGAGATACCAGGAGAAAGAGGGGGTGGTGGGGGGAGAAAGGGAGAATCGATCACAAGGATCAATCTAGAACCCTCTCCCAGGGGGACGAATAATGGAAAAGTGGATGAGGGGCAACAGAGGATGATGTAAGATATGGGGAAAATAGTCTAACTTATGAAGGGTTCCTGAGGGAGGGCAGTGGAGGGGGTAAGAAATAGGGAGCTGATATCAGGGGCTCAAGTGGGAAGAAAATACTCTGGAAATGATGATGGCAGCAAATGTGGTTGATACGTTGAAGGAATGTATGGTTTGTGATAAATGAGGTAAGAGCCCCCAATAAAAGTATTTAATAATAAAAGAATGAGCTCATCAGACTTTGCTTCGTGGACCTACTTGGTGGCTAGACTCGAACTGCCAACTCTTGGGTCACTAGATGGTGGCTGGACTCCTGGAATTGCCTCCCCCTGACCCTCTCTTTAGGGTGGGGGATTTGGAAGACCTCGGGGAAGTTCAGGGGAAGCCCGACATGTAGAAGTCAGCAACAGACACCACAAGGCACGCAGGGACCCCCAAGGACAGGGGGTCAGGCCACCCACGGGCTCGGTCACCCATGCGGTCCTTTAACAAGCATGGACCTCACATGCACGGTGAATTCACCATGTGGATAGTGAGCAGGGCCCTTGTGCGAGTCAGACTGGTGGGGACCAAACAGCTGCTGGGAACAGGACACTTAGGCAAGGACAGGTCCCAAACAGCCCTTCTGGCAAAGAGGGTCAGGGAGGCACGCACCCATTCACCAGGACATCTGAGGTGCCATCCTGTGGTGGTGGCAGAGGGAGATGGACAGGGTCTCCTGTTGGGACTGAAGTGCTTCTTTTAGGTGGGTCTCCCCTGAGAGTCTATGATTATTCCCCTTGGTTACCTCTCCCTTTCCCCTTCACCACTCCCTGCCGAGTGGCTGAGTTCCGTAAACCAGTGAACTCACTGCCGTGAGTCAGTCCCGACAAACAGTGACCCTCCTGGATGGAAAACTTCCCCGAGTGATTGCCAAGGCCGGGAGCAAGCAGCGGGTAGGTCCAAAGCCCTGACCCTTCAGTTAGGAGCCAAGCACTGAGCCCCTGCGCCACCACGGCTCCTAGGAGCCTGGTGGGATTTTTCCTCCACAGGCTCTTGGTCACTCCCAACCAGCAGGGAAGAACCAGCCCCTATCCGGTAGTACAAGTCTAGCACTTTCTCTCTGCGGTAGAATGAGGGACACGTTACCCTCACCCTCGCTGAACCGGAGGCTTGGCGAGAGCACCAGACTGAGCCGTGGTGGAGCAAGGATGGGAACTCAGGGAGTCTACCTCCACAGCGGGGCTTCTCACACACCTGGCCTTGGCCTTCCTTTTGGGGACGGGCTCATTACACGGAGCTAGAATTGATGGGGCCAGATAAACTCCCTCAGGGGAGTCGAGGAGGAGGCCAGGGCACGTGGACTAAGACAGAGAGAGATCCAGGATGTGGACGAGAAGAAGCGCTGAGCAAGAGGGCGCACACAAGACCCCCTGGCAGCTCCGGGCTGAGAGCCAAGCCAACCCAAACCACCACCAACAACAAAAAGCCCTGTCAGTATTGACTGACTCCCGGTGGCCCCTGGTGGGCATGGAAAACCCACTCTTTTTTCTAAGGAGCTGCTCTTGGCTTCGAACTGCCGATCATGTGGGTTGCAGCCTACCAGGGTGACCACTACACCACCACGGCTCCTTCTCTGGGCCAAGAAGGCTGGACCCATTGCATCTCCGTCTCCAGGGCCCTCTGAGCACAGCAGCAAGGACTGAGAGAACTTGAGGCCGCAGTGGAGCCCCAGTGGCGTAGCGGTTGTGTGCGGGACTGCAGCCCACTGGGTTGGTGGTTCAAATCCAGCAGCAGCTCTACAGGAGCAAGGCTGGGCCTCCTACTCCCACCAGAGGCAGTGATGCCCCCCAAAGAAGAACTTGAGACTGCAGAAGGTGAACCCTCAGGCCAGCCCTGGGGTGGGCCCTGTATTAGTCTATACATCTGGACTCCGTAGTACAAGTCTCACCTTCTCAGCAGAACCAAAAAAAAACCACACCCCTGGCCACTGCATCGATTCCAATTCACACTGAGCCCAAGGAACAGAGTGGAACCGGCCCTGTGGTTTCCCAGGCTGTGGATGTCATGGGAACAGACAGCCTCGGTTTGCTTGTTCGTTTTAACTTTTCTCCCTCAGAGCAGCTGGTGGGTTTGAACTGCCAGCTGTGTGGCTGCTGGTCCCACCTGTAACCCACTATGGCCCCAAGAGCCTCAGATTCGATTCCCTGCCGAGGCACAGTCACTCTGCAGCTCTCGGAGGAGGCTTGCCCGTGGCTGTGATGCTGGACTGGTCTGCCAGCTGAGAGAGATGAAAAAGAAAGAAAAATACCTGGGTTTCTGCTCCCCAAAACCAGCCCTGGAAAACTCAGTGGGCCACGTCTGTCCCACCTCAGCCTTTCCGGGGACGGTACACACCGGGCAGCCTTTACTCCTCTCCTGTGGGGTTGCCCATGAGTCAGGGGCCAGCTGCCGGGCAAGCAGTTAGCACAGTGCCAACAGCCACGGACGCAGCCAACTGGCCACGGGGAGCAGTGAGACACAGGCCTGGCTTTCGCAGAGCTCAGAGAACAGTTGCTCTGTTCTCTCATGTGTTCCTCACAGGGCATCCGTGAGGCGGCCGGGGCTTTTACACGCCACATTTTACAGACCAGAGCTCCAGCCCCTTGCCCCAGGGCTCACCCTCCCTTGCAGGTAGGGCTTACCACGTAAGCCCAGGCCACCACCTGCCAGGCTCCTGCATCGAGAGTTCCCCTTCGCGGCAACCTTCACTGTGTGCCAGGCTCTGCACCCCACACAGAGGGAGCAGGAAGTTCTGGCCCCACTTGCAGGGTTGGCCTTGTGACCTGGGACAGAGGAGCTCTGGTGGCACCAGGGGTTAAGCACTCAGCCCACTCCCACAGGGAAAGGACGAAAACCTCACGAAGTTCTGTCCCGTAGGGTCACGGAGAGGCAGCATGAACTTGATGGCGGCGGGTCGACCCTTGGACAAACCGTTAACGTCCTCGGTGAACCAAAATGAACAACGGGACTCACTCACCCTGCCATCGAGTCAATACTGACTCGACACGTGGGGCCGGGTGAAACTGCCCCTGTGGTTTACAGGAGGGGAAAACCAGCCTCCTCTTTCTCCCTGACTCTGCAGCTAGCAGCCCAGTGTGTAACCAGGGTCCTTTCCTTTCCCCAGGACCTGGGACAAGAGCTCCAGTCGAGTCAGGCTGTGGCTGTGAGGATTGAAGCTGGAGAAGACATGGGCTTCGAACGGTACCCGAGGTCCAGGAAGCACTCGGCAGCCATGTGACCATGACTCTAGGACACTTCCATTTGTGATAGCCCATTTCACAAGTGGGACTCGTGGCTAGGAGAGAGCCTGTCACCCGCCCAAGGACACAGAGCTGGGACTCAAAGCCACATCTCCGTGGGCTGCCAGCTGCATTCAAAGCACATGTTCTTCAACTGCTCTGTGCCGTGAGGACCCAGTCCATGGAGTCCTTCACCAGCTGCCAGGGTGATTCTGCCCACCCCAGAGCACTTGCTGCCCCGAACATCGAAGCAGAGAATCCAAAAAGAATTCTATAGAATCCCTGCCCCAATGTTAGCCTGAAGAAGCCCCCCACCACCATCTCAAGTCTCTGTGCGTGCATGCGTGTGCGTGCGTGCAAGCATATGAGAGAGAGAGAGAGAGAGAGAAGGGGTGGCAATGGGGATAAGCTTGTCTGGGAAGATGGACAGACTTCCAAAAGCAGCAACTAGACACAGGCCACGGTCCCCCCACACCCTACTGTCCTATCCTCAGCTGAGCTCAGCCGGCAGGCCCCAGTCAGCTGCCTCGACAAATACATAAACACATAAATCGTATGGGAGAGCTGGCAGAGCCACAGAGGGAAAGGCAGATACCAGGACTGTAGGAGCAGGCGACGGCCAGCTCTAGACCCCGCCAAAGTGGGGGAGGAGCGGCGTTCCAGAGACGGGCATGAACAGACACAGTGGCTCCTGGGGTCTGGAGCCCACGCTGGGGTGGAGGAGAGAGGGTGGGTGGACGGGTATGTTCCAGTCACCCAGAATCAGGTGGGGGGAGGGTTGAAAGACCTGGTTTGAGAAATGGGGGTGAGGGGCTGCAGACAGCAGAGTGAGGACCATGTCTCTCCTTCAGTCTTGGGCTGGGAGCGAGCAGGGGACAAGGCTGCATTTCCACGTGGTTCTGGAACTCGACTTCATTCTTGGCCCTGACCCGCAAATATGGGGAGGGGGGCGGGAGGAGTGTCACACCCGGGAGGCACCCACATGTGTGAAACTGCTAGGCCACAGCCCTGAGCATTCCCTGGCGTTGGTAGTCTCTGCTCCAGCCAGGAGGGCAGCTGTGGGGAGGGGCCAGGGAGACGCAGGAGGGCCGCTGGGAAGCCGGGCGCCAGCTGACAGGAGGGGGAGCCAGAAGCTGTGCACAGAACGCCCCATGGCCCACGTGGTCCTCGTTAGGCTCATTAGCGGCCAAATAACAACAGGCCAGTGGCATGGGGATCTGCTAATTAGTCTACAGATCGGGGTGGGCAAGCTGACGTGGGGTGGGAGAGATGGGCACCCATCGGCAGCTTGCTCAAGGAGGGCCTCCGGCCTGCATGCGGGGTGAGGGGGCTGAGTCTGGTTCCCGTGGGAACTGGCAGCTCCCACCCACCCTCACCCCAAATCCGGGGCAGCAGCCCGCTGGGCACACATGCACTGGTGACAATCTGTACACGCACCCAGCCCCGAGTTTCCACTGCTGAAGCTCCATTTAGGCAGTCACATTGGGAAAGTCACAGGCAAGTTAGGAAATGGAGAACCCTTCTCAGGACTGGAGGGCAAGCCCTGCCAGGTCCTTTGGGCAGCTGGGGAGAAGCCCACCCCCTCTGAAGCCATTGGTTCCAGCTCCATTTCAGAACTCAACACCCCACTGGCTAGTGCTCTCTTCCTGCAGAGGCTAGACTCTAGGGAGCAGAGCAAGCTCCGATTTCCTCTCGTTTCCCACCCCAACTCTTCCCCAGGCTTCCAGTGTTCCCTAAGGCCCTCCTCAAAGAAAAAGTTGGTTGACCCCAAAGCTTAGGGTCACCCTGGGGGTCTTTGAAACCTCTCTGTGTCTAGGTCTGATTCCTAGAGTCTTTGCTTCCTATAAAACCACCCATATCTTGCAGAACCAGAGTCCCAGTTCCTCCTCTAATGAACGGTGTGACCTTGGGCAAGTCATCCCTGCTACAGGGCTCACTTGTTCATCTTAAAGATTAGGAGTCCTCAAACTATGGCCCACGGGCCACATGCGGCCCGCCAAAGACATTTATCCAGCCCGCTGGGTATTTTTGCCGCCGCTGCTGTCCTGCTTAGAGCCGACTCATCCCAGGCCTGCAATGAATTTGTTTATAGTTTTTTGTTTTGTTTTGTTTTTAATTATAGTCCATCCCTCCAATGGTCTGAGGGACAATGAACTGGCCCCCTGTTTAAAAAGTTTGAGGACCCCTGTTTAAGATGATGAGGACCCAGTTTCCCTGCCCTGCCCTCCCTCGTGCTGTAGTGAGTTACCATTGGGCTGGCTACCCACAAGGTTAGCAGTTCGAAGCCACGGCGGAAGAGAGATGACACTTTCTACCCCCAGTAAGAGTTAGTGTCAGAAAGCCACAAAGGCAGTTCCGCCCTGTCCTCAGGGTGGCTAGGAGTCAGAATCCATGCAATGGCAGTGAGTTAAGTGAATCCCCAGCAAGGAGGGCTTGGCACCGAGAACCCAGACCCCCACCCCTGAGCCAGCTCCCCAGAAAAGGAACCAGTGTCCAGGCAGAAGATGGGCTTACTGTTAGAACGGGGTTTCCACATCTGGAGGTGGACATGCCTGGCCCTACCTGGGTTACATCTGCAGACTTGGGAGAGGGGAGGGCCAGGAAGCAACTCCCTCAGGAATGAGTGCACACCCCAGCTGGCCCATGCTGAGCAGGCCACCGAGCCCTGTGGGGAGCTCCCCGGATCTTATCGTGCACCTGCACCGCGGCTGTGGAGGCCTCGTGGAGGCAGGAAGGGCTCCCGGCAGCACCGAGGCTTCGCAGATGCAAGCGGGACCGTCAGGCAGCATCCCCGGGTGCCGCCACGAAGACGCAGGGAGCCGGAGGCGACGAAGAGCGATCCCGGGGTTCCTTCAACACCCCAAGTCTCCGCTCCATAAGACGCCAGTCTCAGACAGCGGGGAGCCAGCCCCAGCTCCGGCCACGCAGAGGTGTGGCCACGTTTGCTAACCGCGAATTCCCTCGGGAGCTGGGAGCGCTCCAGATTCCCGACCTTGTAGGTTTTTTCCCTTTTAGCTGCCGCAAGGCATTATGGGAAATGCTCCCCCTCTCCTCCTCGGCCAGGCTCCCCCTTCCACGGGATCAGAGGCTTTATCGCATCTGTTCTGTAGGATTATTGAAGGAGGTGTGTGAAGGGGCTGGCATTGTGGGCCACAGGGAAGCAGTGGGCTGGGAGCTAACCTCAAAACAAACAACCCCAAAACGCACTGCCGTTGGAGCAACTCTGACCCTACTGGACGGGGTCGAACGGCCCCTGTGGGTTAGCCACCAGGGATCCTGGTGGCCGGTCTTAATGCAGCAATAGAGGCCAGCCCTGCGTGGGGGACTCGTGCAGCAGTGGCCGTGGCAGCTGCTGTCTCAGGAGTTCGGCATGCTCACAGATAGGGAGGGGAGTGGCCAGAGGATAGGGTATGCTAAGACACTTGGACACTTGGCACGTAGGGACCGGGAGTAATGAAGAGGGACCCCGGAGGCTTAAAACAAACAACAGTGACCACTGCCGAGCTGATTGTAAGGTAGGTGTGTCAGAGTCCAGCTACCCCACCCCTACCCTACCCCATGCCTGATTATATCTGCAAGTAGCCGCTTGCAAGGTCTGTCTTCCAAGGCGTTTCTGGGTGGACTTGAACCTCTCTCCTCTCGGGCTTTGTCCCAGGAGGCAACTGGGACGATGGTTCTCGTGCAGGTTCTGGAGTCCAGAGTCATCCAGGTGGGTGGATGGGGGAAGGGAGCACTCACGTTTGATACAGTGGTTGGTGCTGTTCGAGGTCGTCCATCCCGGGCAGCACTGTCCCCCGCAGACATTCCTCCTGTGGGGTCAGCAGACCGGGTTAGCCCAAGGATGATCAGCGTTGGGATGTTCACAAAACCCCTCATGGAACCCCACCCACCCAGGACAGGCAGGGCACCAGGAACGAGCAGGGGGCTGGGCTACAGGGGACAGGAGCAGGAGCAGGAACTCCGGGGTCAGGCAAACCTGACCCTGGCCATCCTCCATCTGCTCCTGAGGAATGACGGTAACGTCTCCACCTCACTCTTGTTCGTAAAATCGAAATAACCATGCCTGCCAAGCTGGATCGTTCTCATGGTGACCTGACAAGACAGGGCAGAACTGCCCTGGGAGAGTCCAAGACTCCCTCTTTGTGGGAGCAGAGAGCCCCTTGACTGACCAGTGCACCCCCAGGGCTCCTGCAGGGTCACTAGAGTTTGCATCAACTCAATAGCAATGAGTCTGCTTTGGGGGTTGTGGTAGTCACCTACTCTGGTGTCAGTTTGAAGCTTAAGAGTATAGGGGTGGAGTCTGGCCTGTCAATCTGGGGACAGCCAATGAGACTTCTGCGTGGGCATGGCCTTCTCCTCCGAAAATTCTGAGAAGTCTGATACCTCCTTCTTGGAAGCAGGAGACACTCACTCCCTGGGAGACATGGCAGCTGACAAAACACCCTGAACCCTGGAAACTGGAGGAGCCACGGGGAGATCCCTGCCAGCGCTGAGATGCTTCTACTGCCACTGGATACACAGGCCTGCCTACCCACTGGCCTGTGATTGTTCTGGTGTCATTGCATGTGCTTCGTGAATCTGAAGGGGACTTATGGATTGGACATAGGGGCTAAGGTCGGACTTATGACCTTAAGCTGGACTGGGCTGAGAAGTTTTCTTGATGTACAGTTGCTCTTGTATAGAAAGCTCCTTCTTATACACATAAGAGTGCTTATGAATTTGTTTCTCTAGTCTACCCAGACTTACCCAGGGGTTAACTGGGTGGTTGCTTTGATTCCATGAGAGAGAGACCCGGAAAGCCCTTGACTGATGGGAGGGAGGCACACAAACTGCTAATGAAGAGCGAGGCAATGATAGAAATGCCCAGGGGGAGAGGTTCAGAGATCTACATGGGCACACAGCAGAGGCCCAGTGAGACCACTCTGAGCCCGGCCCTAATTCTCCCTCCCCCACCCAAAACAGGCACCTGCAAGTGCTGGCATCCCAGAGAGGCTGGAGGGGACGCTAGAACAGTCTTCACCCGTGCCTGAGTCCCACTCCTGATGACCAAGGTGTGTCCTGGAAACTTCCAGTCGCTCTGCAGCTGTTCTACCATGATACCAGCAGTCACCCGTTATACCATTCAGGGGCTCAAACCAGGCATAGGGACAGATGTGTCCCCTAGCAACAACTGTGCCCAGGGAAGCTGGTGCACGGAAAGAGAGGCAGACTGAAGAGCAGGCCTCCAGGACGCCGTTGAAACTCGCGAGGGGACATAAGGGTGGAAGAGGAAGCTGGGACCTCGGGCCAGGCTGCCCCGGCTGAGTCAACAGGCTCTCTTCATTTGAGGAGGCTTTGAGAGCCACAGAGTGGCATAGTGGTCACTCACTGGACTGCTAACTCCAAGGTCAGCAGTTCAAAACCATCAGCTGCTCAGAGGAAGAGAGACTGGTTGTTCTACTCCTGAAAAAGAGTGACGCTCTTGGGAACTCACAGGTACAGGTCCACCCTGTCCTCTAGGATTGCTGTGAGCGGGTGTCGACTCCATGGCAGGGAGTTTGGTTTGGGGGAAGGCTTCTGTGGTGACTAAAGGAGGCCTGGTTACACACCAGGCTCAGAACTTCAAGGTGAGCAGTTCAAGACCACCCGCGGCGACTCTGCTGCACGCCCCAAATCAAAAAACCCCGCACAGACTGACACCCCAGAGAAGCTGCAGGATATGTGAAGACAGTCTAAACCAGTGGTTCTCAACCTTCCTAATGCATTGACACTTTCATGCAGTTCCTCACGTTGTAATGAATGACCCAGGACGTGGGCGTGTATCTGCAGGTGGGCAGACCTTCCTGGAGACGGGGAGAGGAACGGTGTCCCGGTTCCTAAGACCATCGGAAATATGGTCTTAGGCAACCCCTGTGAAAGGGTCCTTGGATCCCCGAAGGGGTCGCGACCCCCAGGTTGAGAACTGTTGGTCCAAACCCCAGGCCCACTATCCGTAGCACTAGTACTTTGACAGGAAACTGCCAGAGGCTCAAGACACACTCAGAAGACGAAGTCGAACGAAGGAGAACATTGCCGATGTCGCCTGGATCTTGGCTCAAAGTAGAGACTCCCGGAGAGATACTTGCTTGTGTTTTATTAACTATGCCCAGGCATTCGATCGTGTGGACCATAACAAACTAGGGAGAATCTGAAGAGTGGGAATTCCAGAACGCTTTTTGGTGCTCACGAGGAACTTGTATTTGTATCTAGATCAAGAGGCAGCTGTGGGGATGGAAAAAGAGCAGTGCCCGCTTTAAAATCAGGAAAAGGCTGCAGCAGGGTTGACGCTTCAGGACACGGATTGACACAACGGCTGCTACGATGGTCTCGGGCAGAGGAACAATGGTGACCGGGCAGCGTTTCCTTCCCTTGTGCTATGGAATGGAGCCAACTTGACAGAACGAAACAGCAGCAGCAGCTCCCAGGGAAGAAGATGAGACTTTCTACTCCCATAGAGAGTTCTCGCTTTAGAAGCCCACAGCACTGTTTCCTCCCCCAGGGGCTCTTTGGTGATGGCATTGAGGGCACCAGTGTGAGACTATGACCTACATAACAGCTGGGCCACTCCCCAACCCACCCACCCTTTGTCTCCTAGAGTGCCCAGGGCCAGATCGGGTGCTCCCAGAATGCCTTGCATGCCTGCAGGTTTCATGTGTCTAAAGACCCAAACACCTAGGCCAGGTGACATCCCAAGAAGAGCCCTTCCTGGAGAAGACCTCGTTGGTCCAGCGGAGGCCTGGCTCTGGCCTCACTGACCCCATCAGTGTCACCAGCCATGATCCTGCGGTCCCCACTGCCACTAGAGGAGGCCTAGGGGAGGACGGAGCAGGGTGGCCGTCCCTGGGAACCCAGCGACCAGTGTGGTAAGCATCTGGTCTCGCTTAGGAGTTTGCTTGACATTTGAGTGGACCCCAAATCTTGTGTGGTTTCTGGAGCCTGACAAGGAATTCAAAATAAATTCCTGCTGCTTGCAAAAGCTGAGGCCCATGCCTGGCCTTTTGGCCCAAATTTGTGGGGAGCTGCCTCCCAGGGAGCACCCAGAATGCACCAGCGACCCAAGCTGTGCCACCCTGGCACTCTGGAAGGGCTGCCGCCTAGCAGCTTCCTGAGCTGTGACCATCTCCTCCCTTTCAGGCCCCAAGTCACCAGGTGCAGGAGCAGAGGCTAGCTAGTCCCTGTGCCCAGGAATTCTGAGTGGGTGCCCTGGTGGAAGGGGAAAAATGCCCCCTCCACTTGCAAGTCGCTCTCTCTGTGGTGGTGACAAGGTCTCTTTGAAGGGACTGCATGGCCCAGAAGCTAGCTAAGATCTTAGGCCTATTGGAACCCAGAGAACACAGACAGAGGGGCCTGCCCGGCTAGGGAGGTCAATGCACAGGGCCCAGCCCTCCAGCCAGCGGTCACCCCACATACCCTCAGGATAGCTTTGCAGCTGATTGAGAGAACAGCAGGCCAAGAATCTGCCTGGCTGCCCATACAGCAGCCCCGCCTTCACAGAACCAACATGGAAGGCTTCCAGGCTGAGGGCACAGCTGGGACTGAAGTGGGACTCAGACACCCAGTGGAGAGGAAGGGAGGTGACAAACTGAGAGGTGACCATTCTGGGGGCTTTGCTAACTGGAGAGACCAAATGGATGTGGGGCACACAGTGGCAGCACCAAGGGACACAAACAAGCCAAGGACTTTGGAGATGGCACGGGAGTCACCTATGTACAGAAGGTCACTAGGAGCTGCAGTCAGCCTAGTCACAGCTCACAACATTGCCCAGGGCCAGGACACATGCCCAGTGGCTCTGACTCGCTGGAAGGTGCCACTCAGAGATCATAGTTGCTTGAGTTTCCAAGTGACACCACTCAGCTACCAGGAGCAAAATGCCCAGGCCTGGGGAGACATCTGGAGAGCAGTCTACGACAGCCACTGTGCAACCTGGGACACACTGATCACAGCGGTCCTTTGTTAAAACACCCCCTCCCGGCCCCCACTCCCTCCCACTGCTTGCACAAAGCCAACAGTTTGGCTCCCACTTGCCTATGCAGCCCAATTTTCCCCCTCAACCTCCTTCATCTCCATGAGCACCCACCCCTACCACGACAGTGACCCTCTGGGGACACAAACTTTGCCCTCACGGATGCCCATGCTGCAGCTGTTCTCTGTGCCCAGAGTGCCTTCTCACTCTTCCTCTCCTTCTCGCCACTGAAACCCTGTGCTTACTCCAAAACATCAGGGTCAAAGGTTGCCTCCCCTGTGTCAATTCTCCCGTGGCCTCTGCCCCCCACTCCCCTTGTCTCCTCTCTTTCCACCGTGATCATGCCAGGCTGATGTCTTGGCTGTGTCTGTTTCCCCTTCCAGGGGTATCTGCAGGGTTCCTATGCCCATCTCTGCATGGAACACAGTGTATTTTTCAGACTGAAACAAGGTATGTTTTTAAGATGCATTGAATCCAGGGGAAGCGGGAGCAGTGAGCTGGGGGGAAAGGGGGATTTTAAGTTTAAAGGTGCATCCCAGTGAGTGGTTCCCTTCCAAGGAGGAAGGCAGCTGGGAGTGTGTCCCTCAGAGCCCCCACCCACACCTGCCTGGCGCCCTTTGCTCCAGGTAGACTGGCCCCTGGGTGGAGCTTCCTAAAACAATGGGGTCCAGCAGCAGTTTTAAAGCATCTTGTCCTTTGTTCCCATTCTGCCTCTCCATCTCGATTTAACACGTGATACTCCTTGCAATTTAGAATGGCGATACAAAATTTCCTTTCAAAGAGGTTTTGTTTCTCTAGAAAGATGAATCAAGCACTGTTTGTAATATTGGGAGGGGGGAACGTAACTCACCTAAATGGCCCAAACCAAGAGGCTTCAAAAACTGTGGTGGATTCACACAATGGGATGATACATAGCAGTTAAAATAAGCACACCTGGGATAATGACATGAATGTGGTTCAAGCTCAAAAGCCCAATGAGGAAAGCATACGATAGTACTGCTAAGAGAGGTTTAAAGTGTGCAAAAGCGATGCTGTGTACACGAGCGTACGTACTCGGGCAAGCATACATGGGAAGGCTCGGTAAACTCAACCTACAGAAGAAATATTAATTCAGTTTTTAACCTGTGGGCCGAGACCCTTTTGGGTACAAATGATCCTTTCACTGGGGTCGCCTAAGACCATAGGAAAACACCGATTTCTGATGGTTTTCGGAACCAAGACACCAGTCCTCTAACCCTCTCCAGGCAGGTTCACCCACATGCAGATAGGCTGACCTGGTGAGAAAGAAGCTATGGCAAGCTTCACCCTGATGTTGGCTTTGTATGCACACTGTCGCAAAATGTAGCAATGTGGTTTACTGTTGCTATAGTAAGACTGTTACCCAGGTGACACCATGCTTCAAGACAAAATTTCATTCGTCTGTCCTTAGAAATAACTATTTCATCCCTGAAGGTCTATCTAGATAAGGTAGTCTGGAGGAGAAAGCAAGAGGACCAATCATTCTTGGGGGACATGGGAGAGAGGGGCATGGGAGAGGTGGGGGAAAGGAGGTGGTGTTGACCAACCCAGGGATAAGGGAACAACAAATGATTCAAAATCAGTATTGAGGAGGGTGTGAGCTGTCTGGTAGGGATTGATCTAGCGTCGTGTAACTGAGAGAAATTACTGAAACCCAAATGAAGGCTGAGCATGGTAGTGGGACAAGAGGAAAGTAAAAGGAGATAGAGGAAAGAACTACGAGGCAAAGGGCATTTACAGAGACCTAAATGCAGGCATGTACATAGGTAAATATATCGATGGGGAAATAGATCTATGTGCATATATTTATAGGGGCAGTATTAAGACAGCAGATGGACATTGGACCTCCACTCAAATACTTCCTCAATGCAAGAACACTTTGTTCTATTAAATTGGCATTCTATGATGCTCACCTTCCTGACACGATCTCCGAAGACAAATGTGTACATATGAAAAAGTGGTGAGGAAAACTGATGGTGCCCGGTTATCAAAAGATATAATGTCTGGGATCTTAAAGGCTTGAAGGTAAACAAGGGACCATCTAGCTCAGAAGCAACAAAGCCCACAAGGAAGAAGCACATCAGCTTGTGTGACCACGAGGTGTCGAAGGGATCAGGGATCAGGCATCAAAAAGCTAGAAATTATATCATTGTAAATGAGGGGAAGTACAGATTGGGAACTCAAAGCCCATCTGGAGGTAATGGGACATTTCCTTACAGAAGGGTCGCAGGGAAGAGATGAAGGGTGCAGTGTAGCAATGATGAAACATACAACTTTCCTCTAGTTCTTCAATTCTTCCTTCCCCCCACTATCATGATCCTAATTCTACCTTACAAATCTAGAGGCTAGACCAGAGGATGTGCACCAGTACAGATAAGAACCAGAAACATGGGGATCCAGGACAGACGATCCCTTCAGGACCAGCAGTGAGAGTGGCGATACCAGGAGGGTGGAGGGAAGGTGGGGTAGAAAGGGGGAACCAGTTATAAGGATCTACGTATAACTTCTCCCTGGGGTATGGACGACAGGGAAGTGGGTGAAGGAAGACACTGGACAGTATATGATATAACAAAATAATAATAATTTATAAATTAACAAGGGTTCATGAGGGAGGGGGTAGGGAGGGAAGGGCAAAAATGAGGAGCTAATACCCAGGGCTTAAGTGGAAAGCAAATTTTGAGAATGAGGAGGGCAGCAAATGTACAAATGTGCTCGACATACAATGGATGGATGCATGGATTGTGATGAGTTGTCTGATCCCCCAGTAAAACGATTTTTAAAAAGAAAGAAATACTTCACAATGTATAATGGCATATTGCTTTGTGATGAATCGCTATGCTCTAATTATGTCCAATTTAACAGGACCAGTAGTGAGAGGGGTGAGGGCTTCCATCCAGAAAAACAAGCAGGCCAGCTTTGGGCCAGCCTCCCCGTCCTTCTGCCCAGGAGCAGGGAGCCTGGGCGTGGTGGCCGCACTCCTTCCTGGCTGGCACCAGTGGCCAAGGGCAATGGGGCTGCCTGCAGTGGGTGCTGATCTGGAAAGCTGAACCTTAAAATGGGGCGAGGGCATCTCCCATTCTTCCATCTCAATTTCAAGGCCCTCAAAACTCTGATCGGATTCCCTATTGCACCCTGCCCCACAGGTCTTAGCCTCACCCACCCGGAGCTTGTGCACTCCCCTTCAGAAAACACACCTCCTGATCCACTAACCACTGAACAGTCCTCTTCCAGCCCAACGCCACCCTACCCCCTACCCAATGTGGCAGGCCCTCGCTCTTCCTTTCCCAAACTCCCAGCACTGGTCCCCCATTTCCCAGGGAGGCCTCAGATCCAGACCCACTCGAGCCCCAACCCAACACCCTTGCCGGCCCCTCTCCCATATTTATACGTGGCGGGTCGGGACGGGTGGTGGATGTGGCATCCGTGGCATGTATCATAGGCCATGCCGTCAGCGTGTGCATGTGTGTCGTGTAGAGTGCATTGTACAGCATTTTCCATGAAGAAAATGGTTTTAAATATTAACTTCCCAGTGTCCGTAGCCCAGGGAGGAGGCTAGACATCCCGTTTTTTAACAATGTGTCCCATGTCCCGCGGCATTTTAAAATTAAATAAATATATTACAATACTATTTTTGCATTCTAGGAACATTTTTATTGCTCCATATGGACCAAATTTCTAATTGAGAACATCTGCTGCGTTTCCCCCCCCCCCCACCGTCAATGGTGTTCTGCTTAAAATCTGGTCACTTTATAACCAATTCCCCCTTTCTACGCCACTTTCCCAACCCTCCTGGTGTCACCACTCTCACTACTGGTCCTGAAGGGATTGTCTGTCCTGGATTCCCTATGGTTCTGGTTCCTCTCTGTACCAGTGTACATTCTCTGGTCTAGTCAGATTTGTAAGGGAGGAGGTTATATGCAGATCCTTAACAGTGAAAATGCCTCTCGCATGTCAGATATTTCCATGATGATTCAGAACAGTAGCCATATGACAGTGACGAAGTAGCGACGAAAATAATTTCATTAAAAGAGAAAACCCAGAATACTGTCTTTTTAAAGGTATTGTTAATATGGGGTGGATATTTTAAATGAAACGAGAGAGAAGGGAGGGGGAAAATTGTTAAAATGGCATGCTGTGAGGCTAGGGACACTTTGGGGACACACAGAGTCCCCCTGTAGACTGATTAAGCTTCCTGTGTCTGCTCAGGTCAGGACTGTGTAGCCCAGACAGTGCTGAGTCCAAACTTAAGGAACGTCCATGGTGCGCAAATTCCACGCGGACAGGGAAGGTCTCTTTCTCAGTTGCTGCAACAGAGGTGGTCTGTGCGAGAAGCCTGCCCCACCCATTTATGGAATGAATGGATCAATGTAAAGAAACTCCCCAGCAGCAGTGAGGCAGTTCCAAGCTTCACCAGGAGGTGGCACTTTGTCCTTGGCCCTGAGCAGACACCAAAGCAACTGCCAAAGCAATCGATGTGGCCTGAAGCCATTGGCTAGCTTGGACTTGGGTAGAGGAGGCCAGGGGATAAGATGATCCCTGGACTCCTCCCCCAGGAGATAAGATCTGGCCAGCTGGAGAGCCAGCAGAACCTATCCTTTCTCAAAGCTGCAGACAAAAAACGAGGGCCGGAGCCAAGACCTGCGCAAGGTGTGCTTTGTGCACCTGTGTACAGCAGGTGTCTGTGTGTGGCTCCCAGCCCACGGGCACACACACCTGCGCATGTCTGGGGACGATACGCTTTGCTTGTCCCCACTTCATTCTGTGGCATCCACTTTCCCCTCACCCTACCTCAGTGTTGCCAAAACGCCAACAATGTGAGTCCCTTCTTATAAGGTCTTCCAGAATCTGGTCCAACCTCCCCAGGGCTCCCCTTAACCGGGACTGCAGCCCTGCCCGGGGTCGATACCCGCAAGGACATGTCTTTGCCCCTGGACAGTGCTGCAGCTGCATGTGACCTTCGCCTCTGGACCCCAACTCCTACCACACGCTGCTGTCTGTCCCCCCAGACACACCCTGCTCCCCGCCCACACAGTCTCCCCTTCCTCTGAGCTCCTCAGCCACTTCTGCACTGAACACGAAGCTTCGGGTTCCAGAAGGCACGCCCGCTAGTACATATCTGCTCACTTCTCCAACTGGATTCCAAGACATTTGTTCTCCGTGCCAGCAAAGCCTTTGTCTCTGGGCTCCCATCCCTTACGCTCCGCTCTGCACGCAGCATACACTAGGAAGCATACATTCAGACGCACAGGCGAGGGACAGACGGATGGAGTGAGGCAGCTGCTTCATAAAGACTTGTTGAGCAGCCCGTGAGGAAGAGGCTGGCCAGTGCACGGGCCTCCTCTCCTGGCTCTAAGCTGCTTTTCTGGTCCCTCCATCGGCAGCAGGGAGTCCATTCACTCCTTCAAGGGACACTACATGAACCCAGCTGAGTTCATGAGTTCACTACATGAACTCAGACAGTGGGGACACAGCCATGGCCAAAGTCCCTGCTTTCGAGTAACTTCCATTACTGTGGGCTGGGAGACAGGAGAGAGGGGGAGAGAAGAGAAGAGTGCTAGAAATAGAAATACAGCATGTTTGATGTTGAGCGTGCTGAGAAGACATACAGCAGGGTGAGGGGATGTTGGGCAGAGAAGACCCCTCCCGTCAGCTCTGAGCAAGTCCAGGGAGGAAACTGGGCTGAAATCAATGAAGAGTCTTGTAGGAGCCTCCTCAAGAGTGGAACTGGTTAAATTCTCCGGCCACGTGGACTAAGCCCAAGGGGCAAATTGGAGCAGGCCATGACCAATCAACTGACAGCATCTCCATCCAGCCCCACCCCCCGTCTGACATGCGCTCCCCCACCCTCCCCCACTCCGGAGACACTAGTTAGAGCCAAGCTGATGGCAATGTCCCTCTGTCCCGGTGAACCCCGATTTGGTGGGTAGGGGCGGGGACAGATGAGAAACCACCACCACCCCACCCGGCCAGAGCGCATCAGGGGCTGGAGGGGGTGGGGGGGGGGACACTGACACCTCCGTGCATAGGCGCACCCACAGCCCCAGTTCTCCGCACGCTCAGGGGCAGGGGTCCCGCCCAAGTGTTCCTGAGTCTGTAGCTCACCCCGCCCCAGCCCCACATTCAGCCCTAGCCAGCCTGCGCCCCGACCCAAACTCTGGTTCGCTTGTCTGCGCTGAAGGGTCTGTCTCGGGGCGCAGGAACCCGGCACCTTCCAGCCAGAATCCGAGCAACCCACGGCACTCTATCCCTGACCCCACACTTCCAGCACCTTCCACTCTCTGGAGCATTCACCTAGCCTCCCCCAAATGGTCCCTCCAGCTTCCCCGCTGCACCGCGAGCGCACGTCAGAGCGGCGGCCGCAGGGGCGGCCCCGACAGGCCGTCACGTCGGGGCGCCTCGCGAACCGGGGCTGGAAAGTGGGAGTGGCGACGATGCTCCGCTCCGCTCCTCCGAAGCGGGAGAGCTCTCCGAGCGCCGCCTTTGGAATTCGCCGTCCTGCGTCCGCAGCACGGAAACCTGGGCGCCGCTCTCCCCACCTCCCCTGCACCCCCTCCGCTGAGCGCGCCCGGACCCAGCGCTTGCGCCCCGCGCACCCCTCGCCCGTGCTCACCCCGTGAGCCTCCCTCGCGGCGGGGCTGGGGGCGCCGTCCCGGGCCGCTGCGGAGTCCGGGGTCGCGGGCGCGCCGGGGCGGCCAGGACGCGGGCTGCGGGCGGCGGCGAGCCCAGGGGGCTGCTCCTCCAGCGCTGCGCAGGTGGCGGGCGGCGGCGCGGCGGCTGCGCGCGGGACGGCCGCCTGGCCTCCGCCTCGGCCGGGTTTCTGGGGCTCCCCCAGGCCGCCTGGGGCCGCTCCGCCGGCGGCGAGCCAGGGCCGGGCGCATCTGACTCGCGGTACAGACTGTAGGTCTTCGCCGCGGCGGGGTGACTGCCCCCGGGACGCCGCAGCCGACTGGCGCTTCTGCCAGCCGCCTCGTAGCTCCCCACGGGGTCCCTCTGGGCATGGCCCATGCCCACGGAGAGCACCAGGAGGAGCGGCCAGAAGGCCCGCCCGGGGGTCCGCAGGACGCGCGCGGGGCAGCGGGCGGCGGGCGGCGGCCTCATGGCGGGCAGCCGGGCACGCGGGGCTGGCGCTCGGGCCGTGCCAGGCGGTGCGCACTCTCCGCGTCCTGAGTCGGGACCTGAGCCCCCCGGGCCGGTGGTGCCGGCCAGCTGTCCCGGTCTGCGCGCCCCGCGCTCCAGTCCTCTGGGTCTCGCCCGCCCGGCGCGCCCGCCGCTGCACCTTCGCGCCCCGGGCCTGTCCCTGCAGCCGTCCGAAGAGAACCGGAGGCTTTTATTTTTGGAAACCTCCCCCCGCTTTTTCGTCTTTTATCCACACCATGCCCCCTCCTCGGAGGGACAGCTCAGCCCCCTCATTACTGGAGAAGGAGAGAGGAATTCCAGCAACACCCACTTTGGCACCGGGAAGCCAGCGGGCGGCGAGGGGGATTAACCCCTGAGGAGCTGCGGGTGGCGGCTCAGGGCTGTCCCGAGGGGGCTGGTGGGGGACAGGGACTCGGCCGGGCAGGGGCACCTGCGCCACTTCTCCTGCCCAGGGCAACCTCCAACTTGCGCTGGAAGACACCCGGGGCCGGGTGGCCAAGGCTGCAGCCCTCAAAGTCCGGAGGAGTCGTGGAGAGACATGGCAACGTGCGTGACCAGGACGGGGCTCGCGGGACGGGCGCCAGGCGCCTACGCTTCCTGCCCCAGCCGCTGGAGGCGCCCGCCGGCAGTCCAGGGGCGCTGGGCACCGGGCGCCGGCCTCTCTGGGTCCACAAGCCATGCTGGAGAGCTGGCGGGTCGCCTGGGCGCGCGCCCTCTGGTGGCACTGGCCTCCCCCTTGGAAGAAACCTGACGCTGCCTGTGCTGGCCCCTTGCATTCCTTCCCTCAGTTGATCTTAGTCCCTTTCCAGTCACTGTGAGAGGTGGCCTCTCACTCCCTCAGTGTCAGAGACCCTCAGGCGGCCCTCCTGGCCGCTTCTCCTGGTGCTTTTCGTGGGCATGGGTCATGCCCAAAGGGACCCCCTGGGGAACTTGGAGCCCACCACCACCACCCTAAGTCACTCTCCATCGCATTGTTTCCTCAGCTCCAATCGAGTTGAAAATCACTTGTTTACTTGTACCGGCATAAAGGATTTGTTGAATTGGCTGACCTGAAGACAGGCAAGCAGGCAATAGCCTTGTTTTTCCCCCACCCGTTTCTTTCCATGCTATTATGGTGAATTTCCCTTCCCCACCCGTCATGACATCTCAGACAGCATCTTGGTTTTTTCCATCCCTATAAATCACAAGAGCTGTCTTGTTTGGGTGATGGCTTTTCGGTCGTGTTCAAGGCAAAACCGCAATCTCACAATCGATTGTTTAAAACCTCCCCTTCCTCCCCCACACCCTAAATCTCCCTAACTTGGCTGAAGAATCAGTTATCAGGAAAGCGGGAAGTGGAGTCCGGTTTTCAGACCTTCCTTGTCTACACTGGCTCCTCCAAATCGGGGGGGGGGGGGGGGGGGGGGGGGGGGGGGGGGGGGGGGGGGGGGGGGGGGGGGGCGTGGAGTGTTGCAGGAAGAGGGGTCGCGTCTTCCGTGGCAGGAACCTTGGGCTGGCTCTTTCCTGAGTGTGATTGTGGGAAGCTCTGCTGGTCTCAGGAGCCCTGGTGGCGTGTCGTGGCTGTGAGTTGAGGTGCTGATCACAAGGTCAGGATGCAAAGCTGCCAGCCATGCTGGAGGGGAAAGACAAGACTTTCTACTCTCAGAGAGATGTCTCGTGTCGGAAATGCACGGAGGTAGTTCTCCCCCGCCCTGCAGGGCCGCTATGCATGGGAAGCGACTCATTGGTAATGAGTCTAGAGCTAATTGTCCGAGATACACCCCGCCACTGTCACCACCATAACACACACACACACACACACACACACAGAGAGAGAGAG
>PVJH01029117.1:0-26441 GCA_004026705.1 Nesogale talazaci | reverse complement strand
CTGATTATTATAAACTCACCAGGTCAGGCCCAACTTTCCCACTTCTTTATGAGAAAAAAATACAGGAAATAAATGGAAGTCCTATTCTGTTTAAGACATATAAAAGTCAAGAGTGGCAATCAAAAATTCAAGGGAAAAATGTACCTTTTATGCCTTGAAGCTTAAAAGTTAAGAATTTTTTAAATGTATATTGCAGTGTAGTGCTCATATTCTACTTTGGCACAGAAGAGAATTGCTTCCTTAACTGCTGGTGATACTGGAGAGTGAAGGAGAGGTCAAGTAGAAAGGGGGAACCCTAGGAAAAATGGGTGAAGGGAGACATCAGGCAGTACAAGATATGGCAAAATAACAATAATTTATAAATTAGCAATGGTTCATGAGGGGGGGAGAGACGAGGGAGGGGAAAATGAGGAGCTGATGCCAAAGGTTCAAGTAGAGAGCAACTGTTTTGAGAATGACGATGGCAACAAATGTACACATGTGCTTGACGCAATGCATGGATGGATGGATGGAATGTGATAAGGGTTGTAGGAGCCCCCACTCCACCAAAAAAGTGTCAATACTTACCCAAAGTATGTATGTATATATTGTGACTAGAGCTGTATGAGCCCCCAATAAAATGATTAAAGTAAATAAATGACCTCCCTGCCACTGTATAACACTTATGCAACCTTACAAATTGAGTGAACAAAGAGCAGAGTACAACATGGATAATTATATGGAATGATAATAGCAATTTTAAAGTTAGGTGAATAACATTATGACCTCTCATATGTGTCCATATTGTTTGGAACTTGCTGGTAACAGTCCGGACAGAAAATAAGAACGCAATTTAAATAAAAGTGAAAAAGGTGTTCAAGATAAAATGGAATAATGTTTCATTTTTCCATGCATGATCTTACTCTTTAGAAAACTATTCATTGTGAATTTCAGGCATGTGTTAAAAATATAGCACACTGTTATATACTTAGGAAAAATAAGTTTATGACTCAAGTATAACATTAATCTGACTTCTTGGTCTTGTTGCAAAATACCACTGCATCTGTAGTATTCTTTAGAGGTATGCCATATGAAGTACAGTTTTCCCCATAAGAACTCCTACAGCAGCATTCTCCAGAGCATAACCATCAGAAACTTTTTGTTCTATTCAATTGAACAATGACAACAAAATGATGCAACAAAAGTAATGAATTCCTAACATGCTTATTTCCCAATATATTCATTAGTCAACTTGACGGATTTGAACTCATTCCCCTACAATGTGAATTCACTCATTTGGATGCAGTGTACTTTACATTAAAATGAAACGAAAGCCCTGTTGCTGTGAAGTTAATTCCAACTCCTGGTGATGACATGTATTGTAGAAAAAAGAACTGCTCCATGGAATTTTCTTGCATGTAATCTTTACAAGACCAGATCTCCAGCTCTTTGCTCCTTGGTACCTCTGGGCGGCTTGGAACTGCCAATCTTGAGGTGAGTGCACCTCAAACCAATAGCTCCACTATAAATCTCCTTGTTATGCCAGCTGCTTAGATCACTGACAGCAGTTCTGCAATATTGAGAGAAGGAGTGGTGTTTACAAGTAACAGTTATGTTCCTTAAGGGTATAAATGTTCTTATTTTCTTCAAAATGCATCTATCAACAACCAAGCTCTCTTTCTATTATCAGGAAATGATGTTTGTGCAAGCAGACGATTGGAATTCAACAATTGACAGAGTTTAAGTTTTTGGTCCTTGTGGTACACTTCTACTCATATTTGAGCACCAAACCTCCTGCAGTATTAAATGGGTCGCCTTCCCTGGATATCAAAAAATTTCTCTGGTAGGCACAGCAGTTATGATTTGATGTACATCTATGTCTGGTGCTACTTAATCAATTAAACTTTTCCCTTGTTATAAGAGACCTTGTGAATTTCACAGAAAAGCTGTAATCATTGTTTTGAAAATGCAAAATGACGATCCTATTCTTCTTTAGCAGGTCCTGACATCTCTTGAGTGTCCCTAAAGCTTCTTCTCCCATAAGCATCCTCCTCATCTCAAAAGGAGTCAAAATGCACGTATCTTTATTTAAAATCATTGCAAATAAAATGTTTTTTTCAATGCAAAGATGAATTTCTCCAAACAAATATGTATATTTCAAACTTAAAAAGTCGATTTGATGACAGAGTTTTAAGATGTCACCTAGCTAATTCTTCACTTTGCACGTATAATATCTACTTCATGGCAAGTGTGATGCTGTTGGAATAATGTGCTGAAATTAAATTGCTTGTATATTGGGTCATGGTGAGTTGACATCAACTTGAGGGCAGCGGGTCGCTGAGTTGCTTCATTCATGTTTTACAACTATCACTAAGTGGCTCAGTGAGATCAGGCATACAGCTACGTGAAAATCAAAAAGAAGAGTTGGATCCGTTCTCGCCATGGAGTTTGAGTATTAGACATCTTCCAATCAGAGAGAGAATACTGCGACCTCCCCTGAAAACAGAGAGCTGTGTGAGCAGTGTCGGCGACCTCCCTGTCGGCTGTGGTGGTGGCAGCAGCACCACAGGGCGCAGCACCAAGACTCCGGGGCCCAGCAGGGGCGTTCCTGGTCCCAGGGAACGTGGGCAGAGACCAAAGCATACATGGTGGAGAGGATAAGGGCTCTGGCTACCAGCACGGCTTAAGAAAAGCATCGCTGTTGCAATACCTGTGTCCTTAACACTCTCTCACCTGCTAGCTTCCCTGGTAAACGCCACGTTCTGTGAGGCTGTTACATACAGGTCGATTGCGGTCAGAATGAACTAAACGAGAATGAAGAGAGGAGTTACAGCTCTTTTAGAATTTGTCTAGCAGGTTTTCCGTTTGTATGTTTTTTTTCCTATAAAATCCCCCCCCCCCTTGTCCCCCCAACCCCAAATGAAGGGTGGAGAGGTGTCTGACCTCTGTTTTGTGACAAAGTATAAAGGGGTTTCTTTCTGTCTTCTGAAATTGAAGGAGATCAGATGTGACCCCATATCCTTTCACAAAATAGCATCCATCTTATCAGTTGTTTTCATCATTGGGAAATAGATAAATTTGAAATATTTTTGTTTGCCAACTTTAGGTTTCTTGGTTTTCACATCATCCAGTGACCATCTAAGTTCTTAATACATGAACCAATAATATTTACCTTGCAATATTTTCAAATTAAACGCGCCATTATCAACAAATAACTCATTAATTAATAAAGCAACTTTATTAAATTATTTTGTTCATGTACATAAGATTTATCTCACCTTATGAAGAGGAGATGAACTCAAATGCAGGTAAAACTATTTTGTAAATGATCATACAATACAATCTACAGCTATTGTTTCTCCCTTGCCTTCCTCCATAACTCGTTCTTTCTTTTCCTTTCAAGTTCTCTTCTAAATGTTTGGATATGAGCAGACGCAGGTGCTATTCCAATTGATTCCATATGTACATACAGGTTGTTTTTAGGTTGTCACACACTATGTCATAGAGTAATGGTGTGACCCGATTTACAGTAAAATTATGATTTATTGAAAAAGAGTTGCATGAGTTGGGAAAAGGTTGAGTTTCACAGAGTAACTCAGTACATCATTGTTTGGGGAAACATAGATATATTTATATTGTAAATCCAAGGACTTTAAGGTATTTTGTTCTAATTGGTTGCTAAGCAGTGATAGAAATGAGAGCCTAGAGTATCTTAAAACAGGACCTTCCCTATGACTCTGAAAATATCTATATGGGGCTAACTGATTATTTTTCCAAACAGTACTTTCTGCGAACTTCAAGGTTGGCAATACACTCTATAGTCAGCATCATTGAGAACAAAGTTGTGTTTGGGTCCATGATCCTTAGAAACATGCTGACAGATTGTTTCTTAAATTAGTTAAAAAGAAAAATCCTTAAGTATGAGATTTTGTCTTAACCAAGGTTAACTGTTCCAAAGACAAAAACCAAAGTTACAGAAGGAATAATGGCCAAATGTGAAATAACATTTTCAGATATTCCCATAAATACCCTCCCCAAACAAATCAAAACAAACTTACTGCCATCAAGTAAATGCTGACTCGTGAAGACACCATAGCAACCCTGTGGGCTTTTTTCACTGAGACTCTTTAAGGGAGTAGAAGACCCCACCTTTTTTCTGCAAAGTGGCTGGTAGTGTTGAACTGCTGATCTGGAGGTTAGTAATCTAAGGTGTATACTATACCACCATTTTCAAATAGGCCAGGCACGTCACTTTTGAGAAACTCCAATGGAGTAGAAAATAATTTGTAGTTGTTAATCTCTTAGAATTTTTAAAATGTAAAGCAATGTGATTAGTTGATTATATTAATGACAGAATTGATTGGATTTTCTAGAAATATGAATGATTTGGCAATCTGATTCCTAAGCACTGAGGCTGTTACACAATTAGGTCATATTCACTGAGTGAGGTAGCTGGTTCAGCCAAAAACCATAGAATGGAGGCTTATATTTACACTTATTCCTTCAGAATTGATGATCTCATTACCACAAACTCTGCACTTATGACATTATTTCTAAAATCTGCTATCTGATTCTTTTGCACATTAATGATGTGATTCCAGCAGGACATATGCCATGGTACAGAGTGACAGTCATACTGGTCAGGATGGTGAATGTCTTGTGTCATTGGATCTCTGTGGTTTGACAGTTACATAATGTGTTTTGTCAGCTATGAAATAAGGTATCCATTCTTCATTTTATCATCTGATGTAGTCTCATTTCAATTGGATATAATTATTATATAAAATTTGGTTTGGGGAACTTAACTATGTTAATAAGAGAAGTGTTTCCATTTCATATTTGCTAACTGACTTGTCAGCTTGTCACACAGTGATGACTTGTGCTTTGTGGTGATGCTGGAGTAATGCAATTAGCAGTTCAATTAAAAGCAGGGCCAGCATGGTACAGAAGTTTCAGTGGCTCGTACAGATGAAGAATAGCCAAAGAAGAAGGAAGAGGTGACTTATTTCTGAAAACCTTGTGAACAGCAACAAACCATTGTCATGTAGTGCTGAAGGATGGGTGAGCCCCACAGGTAGAAAGGTTCTCAAAATATAAATAGGGAAGTGTTGCCTCATTAGAGAGGCACATATGGCCTCTATTTATTTATACAGAAAGAGCCAAAGTTTCTCAAAATGGAAAAAAAAAACAACGAAAAAGCAACAACGGTTTGAAGTTGTCAAGGACCTTTCTGTTCTTCTTATGAGTTTACTATAAATTCGAATCAGCCCATTGATTAGTCTTGGTGTGTACAACAGGGATTATACTTAACCATAAAGTTTAAGATGTTGGTATTATAGTAGAACTATTACATTTTCTACTGATGAACCATCTTTGATATAAATAAATAGAGTGTTTTGACATAAAAGTGTCCTTTCTTCTACCCTGAGGTCAGAGTTTCAGAGTCCAAAATTTCAATAATATAACACAACAATTATTCTTTTTACAATAGTTTTGATGAACTGTTCTGACCTATTACCACTTGGAGAATTTGATCACCTTGTGCTCTCTAACACCTCTGAAACCATGCAAGCAAGTGTTATCCAAAATTCTCTTTCAAATATTTGAAAGAGTGATAAGCATGTGTCATCCTTTGAACCATAGAAAGAAATATGTAATTTTAACTAGATTCATGTCAGTAGGTGCATATGAAATAAAATACTTTCCAATATTTCAAAATTCAGGACAATATTACTTTGACTTACATGTTGGCAAATTGGATAGCTTCATTTAGAAATAGTCTTAGGTTTCAGATTCCTATAGCGTTGCTAGCTGCACCACATTTGGAAGAATATGGCACTCGCAATCCTATATTAAAATCTAATCTTAAAACATATGTGGCCTATATTTAAAATGAATGGTTTTTATAGGTTAGTAAAATTCATCTGCATTTTCAATGATTGCTCTCCTTATAAGATAGCCTCTTATTTACTGCTGATCTGTTCATACAATTTAATAATTTTAGTAAAGAGCCAGGAAATGTGTCTTCACTTGTTTTCAGAAAAGCAGGGTTGCTTAAGAACTTTATATAGTGTATAGTAATTCACAGATCCTCTACAAACAAAATCTGTTCTAATTAAAATACACATTCCTTTAATACATTTAATATTGCCTTAGAAAGCAGTATCTTATCTCTTCCCCAATTCTTCTAATCTCTACAGAGACTTATAAGCACTCTGGGACTGCAATTTAGATGATAATAGTTTCAGTAATAAATATTTAGAATGAAGGAAACTTGCAGCCCACAATTGTTAAAAGAATTCATAATTGAATTTTTATAAAACTGACAATAGAATATTGATACTGATGAAATTTTGACAGTCTCTAGAAACTTTTGTATTTTAAAAATTCCTTGAACCTTAAGGATTTCATTTTGTTAAGAATAAAACATTTTTCCTGGAATAAAGGTATCAATATTTTGTTCTTAATTTTAAACAGTGGACCCAGTTTAAAAATGATCAGTATTCACATTACAAACAAAATTATTTATATCCTTCATAAATCAATATTTTTCATAATTATATTATAATGTGACACAAATCTTTTTGTATCTATTTATGAGGAATTAACTAAAACATGCAGACAGTGAGGAGTGGGATTGAGTGTGGGTGAAGAGGATGTGGCACTGATAAGATTAGTGGATGACTAACATCTGATCCATTTCTCCTTGGATATTTCATGCCTTAATATGACCCTCACTTAGCTTCATTGTGTGTTTAGCCTTATAATGAAAACTTCAGTTACAATATTTTGGGGGATACTGGCCTTCATGTAGTAGAGTAGCTTTGCTTCCACAATTATAGAGTAAAGGAAACTCAAAGAAAAATGCAGAAAAATGTCCAGGTTTCTTTTCTGGTAGAAATCTCCACAGTAGAATATGTTTGCATGGCAAATAAAAGACATCTTTCTTTTATTCTCATTTCAATCCAGCTCCTCCTGACATGAAACATGCTAGCTCTTGGTCCATGTCCTCTTCTAAGTCCAGCTTCAACCTTTGACAACACCCTGTCAATGCACTGCTCCCACCACTGTTGGATAATCTTCAGTAAATGTCAGTTGCATTTAATGTCAATGATAGTGTTTTGTAATTTATGCATGCTGTTGGGGTCCCCTTTCCTAGAAATGAATAAAAATACTAATCTCTTCCAGTTTGTCAGTAGCTGTCTTCTAAATTATCTGGAATGATCTGGAATAGAGAAGTGCTCCCAGTGCTTCATTAGCTTGTTGAAACATTTCAGGTGGTATTCCATCAAATCCCGGTACTTTGTTTTTGGCTAAAGCTTTGAGTGAGCTTGAACTTCTTATTTTCAGTACCCTAGTTTCCTATTCATATGGCACTTCTTGAAATGCCTGAATATTGACTCGTTCATTTTTGGCACAGTGACTCTATGGAGCTGTGTTAGTCCGGGTAGACTAGAGGAACAAATTTCAGAGACACGCATATAAATATAAGGAAAGGGTTTATATATGAAAGAAATGTGACCCTAAGAAGGCATCCCAATCCAGTCCACTGCAAAGTCATAAGTCCAATAATAACCCATATGCCCGAAATCAGTCTATGACGTCTGCTTCCGACTCAGGAAGTCACAGGTCAGTGGGTGCAGAATTCTGGTACTGGCAGGGGACTCCCCATGGCTCCTCGCTTCCAGGGCTCAGGTCCATCAACAGCATGCCACTCCAGCTTCAGAGGTCTGTCTTCATCAGGGCTAAGCCGTGTGGTCTCTCCACCGGCTACTCCAGCCTCCCAGCCGCCACCATTCTGTGTTGTCTGTGGTTAATCATCTCTGAAACTAACTCCCAACAACTGATAGTTTCTCATCTTCACGAGGGAAATATCGTGAGATTTTCCTGGAGTCTCAGGTGAAAGCCATGCCTACATAGAGGCCTCATCAGCTACTCAATGGCTTTCTCCTGATTAACAGGCCAGACTCCACCCCTATATTTCAATTATAAAATTAACATAAGCACATGACTGCCACAGGAGCGAAACATCTTCTTTCTTTTTTCTTTTTTTGGGTGGTATCACTGCCATCTGGTGGTCGTGGGAGCTACCCAGTCTTGCTGCTGCTGGATTTGAACTGCCAAGCCAGATGGGACGCAGTCCCGCACTCAACCACTACGCCACCGGGAATCAGCCCTCCATCTTCTTTCAATGCTTCCTGTCTCATTCAGTACTTTGCCCTTAGGACCAGTCCTTATTGCAGCATGATAATTGATTTTTTTAGTTCTTTCAGTTTAAGATTTGCTGAATACATTTTTCCTTTTGAAATGAACACAAATATAGATCCAGGTAACATTTGCCAATCCTCTTTCATCTTCACCAAGGCACAGAAAAATATGATGAACAAAGTTGTCCCTACATTTTTTCTAACCTTCATTTCTACTTGTCTAATTGCAGAACATTTTTAACACATTCTTGGTTTCATAGAACATCTTTATTTGAAGGACAGGCAGAATGCTTCTTATAAAGGAGCATGCTGAGACTGGAAGTGCTCATCCTTGGAGAAGGAAATGATGCTCTGGAAAGTGAGGGTCCGTGAAAATGGGGAAGGATCAATGACCCAAGAGGTCCAATGACACGTGCAGCAGCAAGTCTCACAAACCTCATTATGAAGATGGTGCACGACCTGGCAGCATTCCATCCTTTTATAATTGATAAACGTTGCTGTGTGTTGGAATCAATTCAAAGCTACCTAATATTAGAAGCAAAATCAAATATAAGCTTGATTCCTTGTAAAACCACAGAATATTTAGAAGAGTTCTTCAAATTCTGGTTGATTACAGAGATTTGATTAGACAGGAGAGTGTTTAGGCATTAATACAGACGTTATTGTTATTCAAATTTATTATATTTTTTATTTTATTTATTTATCAAAACTTCTTAAACCCCAACCCAACTTAGGAGTTAGGCAACCTCTTACACATCTTTAAATCTACTGATACATTCAATGTAGTGATTTACTAATAAATCAAAAGTTAAGCCAAATTCATTATAGTTGATTCTGACGGACGGAAACACCATGTATTGCTTTTAAGTATTTAAATAAAATAAAAATGGCAAAATGTTATTGTATATTTCTACACAACTGATATATATTTTCTTAATTTTATCAGGTCACTTCTTATGTACATTTTTAATATGCTATTATTATCTCAATCCTGTCATTTGCATTTCAGACAAATCTCAAGGACTTAAGAATTCAGTGGAATGCAATTATATACATTTTAGCTCAGTGAACAATTATAACTATGAATCAGCATTCCTTAATTAATCATTTTGGAAAGGCTTAATCTTTTGGATAGGAGCAACCAGCATATCTTTCTCCCAGTGTCTTTATATTACCCATGATCGTTGGCAACAATTAAGACAGCCTTGTCTTTGATAAGAATAATTTAGTTCACGATGAATTTCCCTCTTCTTTTATCTTTTTATAAAAGACTGATAACTTTTAATGCTATATCCAATTCACTTTTTTATTTTACTTAAAACTCGGGTCAGTTTAAGTTGACTTTTCCCTAGTGCTTTGATAATTAGGAGAACATTTCTGGTGTACACATGAAGACTATTGGAATAAAATCTAATATAATTCAGCATGCCAACAAAGCCAATGATGGCAGCATTCCAGGAAGGATTAAATTCATTGAATAGTTGTTAATAAGGTTTTTACTCAGGGATAATGCTTCTCTCTCATTTCCTCTCTCTGTGCTAGCAACTCCCAAAACAGTCCTCCCTAATGAATTATTGAATCAGCCTAGATAAAATAATACAAATGAACACACAAAACTTTCTATTAAATGATACAATCCTAAAGACTTTTACAAACTCACTTATTATGCAAAATAATTTTGGATAGCAAAAGAACTTTGAGACAATAAGGAAAATAAATACTTCCCTGTGACACAAGAATTATAAAGATGTATGAGAAATATATAAATAAGGTCTTAGTGAAGGTGCAGGAAAAACATCCGATTCAGAGTGCAAGTACAATAGAAGGCAGGGAAATCAAGATTGTTTCCCTGTTACATGCTGACAAGTGTAAGATGCCCTTTTTACAAGGAATGGTGATGATTTTCCTATTTTACATGAATTAGTCAAATTGTTCACAAGTTAGACATTTAAAGCAGTAAATTCATGGAAACATACTACATTTTATAGCTATACAATCCCACACCAAGTGGGAAATTTTTATTAATGTGCTTTCTTCTTTAAAAATAGCCCCTCAATGCAAGAACACTTTGTTCTACTAACACAGCACTCTGTGATGCTCGCCTTCTTTGACATGATCACTGAAAGCAAAGCGGGTGCATAAGCAAATGTGGTGTAAAAAACTTATGGGGCTCAGATATCAAAAGATATAGCACCTGCGGTCTTAAAGATTTGAAGACAAATAAGCAACCATCTAGCTGAGAAGCAACAAAGCACTCATGAAAGAAACACACCAGTCAGCGTGATCATGAGGTGTCGATGGGATTAGGTATCAGGCATCAAAGACCCAGAACAAAATTGCTTATCAATGAGGGGGAGTGCAGGGTGGGGACCAAAAACCCATTTGCAGACAATTGGACATCTCCTTACAGAATGATTTGGTGGAAGAGACTATATGGTCTGGGTGCAGTATAGCACTGATGAAACATACAAGTTTCCTCTAGCTTTGAATGGTTTCTCCCCCCAACTATCATGATCCAAATTCTCCCTTACAAATCCAATAAGAGGAGATCATGTACAGGCGTACAGATGAGAGCTGGAAACATATGGAATGCAGAACATAAACCCCTCAGGACAAATAATGAGAATAGCAATACCAGGAGGGGAAGAATAAGGCGGGGAAAGAAATGGGGAACAAATCACAGTGATCTACATAAGACCCCCACCCTTGGGGGAGTGGAGTGGAAAACAGAGCAGTGGGTGAAAAGAGACATCAGTAAGTGTAAGACATGAAAAAATAATATCAATCTATGCATCATTAAGGTTTCATGAGGGAGGGATGACTGGGGAGGGAAGGAAAAATATGAGGAGCTCATACCAAGGATTCAAGTAGAAAGAAAATGTTTTGAAAATGATGATGGCCACATATGTACAAATGTGTTTGACACAATGGTTGCATGTATGGATTGTGGTAAGTGTTGTATGAGGCCCCAATAAAATGATTTACAAATAATAATTACATTCTTATTTGGTGCCAATAAACATATAGAGAAGTGGCAAGAAAACATTAAATTTTAAGTTAAGAAAAGTGGGGAGCTTTCAGAAAAGGCTCTGATGGTCATTTTGTTAGAGAATTAATTTTAGAGGCTTCTTTGTCTTTTTACCATCAATATTAATAAAAATTACCTTGTCAATAAATCCTGTACTATCTAAATATCAGGTATCAGCAAAAAAAGTATGCAAAAGTATAGTAATACATATCACAAATCAGTTTGCATTTTTTGCTTGTCTTTTTTTTTTTTTTTAACTAGAAAGGTTTCCAAGCAGTACCTATTGTTTCTAGGATTATGTGCTTTAGGGTCAAATGCTTCTGTCCTTGAGTTACAACCCTGATTTCCTGTGTTGCTTTGGAAAATTTAGTTTTTTGCTGAGAGATTCTGCTTTCCCATTTATTGAATGGCTGAATAAAACTAGCTTGAAGAGTAATGTTGAGGATTATATCAGATAATACTCAGAGCCACCTGTACCCATGCCATTGGTTTGATTTAGACTCCCATATCGTCCTATAGTCCTGCCCTTTTGAATTTCCTAAGCTGTAAATCTTTACAGGAGCAAAAAGAGTCTTCTCCCTTTTGCAGAATTGCTTGTGGAGTGAAAATGCTAACCTTGTGGCTGGCAGCTGGATGCGCAACCCATTCCCCCACTAGGGCTCCTTCAACACATGTAAAGGGACTTGCAAACGATCTGGCCCATGTGAATGCAAATAAACAGAAACCCTTGTTATTAGCATCATTATCATTAACACCATAATTATTATGAACCATTGCATCTGTCACAATATCCCCTTTAGGCTTTTCTGAAATTGTCTTCCATAAAATCTGATAGTCTTCTCTACACACATGCATGCTGCGCTCACTACCTGCAGGGATAATCAACCACCATCATGAAGCAGACAGAGAGCTTCCCTCCATGGATAGAAAGGAAAGTCTCGCTCTCTTTCATGCTTACACCCACAGAGAGGACATGTGCAAAAGAAAAAGTTTCCCTTTTTAATACTTTTATTTGAAGTGGGTGCTATGATTTTGTAGCAACATTTCTTAACATATATTCCATCACCTATGAAGACAAGCAGAATTGTCTTCTTTATATATTGGTGAGCATTTACACATAATCACTCAATATTGAATCATTTTTATATAATAAGGCCCACCCCCCAGTAGATTCTGACTCAGAGCAGCCCTGTGTAGGGTTTCCCACCCTGTCAAATGACGGCGGGGCAGCAGCTTCATGTTTCTTCCATGGAGTACCTGAGGAGCTTGCAACCAACGGCACTGTTAGCAGGGCGATGCCTAAATCACTGTTTCATCAATGATTTTTATAGCATAGCATGAGGACATTAATCACCTGTCAATATTATTCTCTTGACCAATTGATGTATTTTAACAGTGTTTTATTTAGGATATGCACATTCATATGTCTATATAACATTGACCTATAGCTTTGGATTTATTTTACACTTTATGTAATCCATTTGATCTATGGTTGCAGTACTTGCATTTGCTTATTTTGTATGTTTTTTTGCTGACCTTTCTCAGATGGCTTATCAGTATTATCAATATGAGATATTTTAATTCACCTATATGGTTATCTGAATTTTGTACTTAAATACTATGCAACTATCAAAACTTTGAGCCGAGTGTGCAATTCAAGTATAAATTTTTTATTTTGCTTCTCAAAATTTTTGTTTGACATTTACCTGGAATTTGTAAAATTAGCGAATGTTATTCATTTTATCTAGAATTAAAATATCTTAGAATTAAGGTCACAATTGCTGATTTATTCTATTTAAGATTTTCATTTCTCAATTCTTTCCATAATGTTTTCCATTTGAATTTTTTTATTTTGATAATCCTTATTCCTTGAAATATGCTTATTTTACTGATACTATTAACAAACTCTTTTGACTTCTCAATATATTTTTCCAGATTAATTAATTCTCTGAATGAGGGGGGCAATGTTCCCTAGAGCATACAAGATACTCAGTTACAAATGAATTGTAGATATTAATGTAAAAGTAAAAGAATAATAATTTATAGACAACTTAGGAGAAAAACTATGACCTCCTAGTAGACTATGATTTTTTAAAAATATCTAAGTAGCTTCAAAAGCATCTAGCTATGGGACTGAGCCCCGGTGGCGTAGTGGTTGTGGGCAGAACTGCGGCCCACTGGGACAAAGGTTCAATTCCCGCTCACAGGAGCAAAGGCTGGGCCTCCTACTCCCACCACCAGGGCAGCGATGCCTGAAAAAAAAAAAAGAAAAAGAAAAAGAAAAGCATCTAGCTATGGATAAAATAGAGAGGTTCAAAATAGATATTCAAAATAAATATATTGACAAATGGTTTATGTCTAGAAATGCAGACTGCAAAAATCAAGTCAAGATAAACATATTTTGAAACAGAGCACACACTGAACAATACTTAATATGTAGAATTTAGTCTTGGAATTTCAAATTGAAGCATCAGTGAGGTATCAATTCATGTCTATCAGGAAGTCTAAAGTAAAGATCAGATAATATGAGGTGGTATTTTAAGTCTTCCTATCCATGCACACAAGATAGTTTTTCTATTTGTGTAGCTCTCTATTTCTTTTAAAAGTGGTCAGTGATTTTCTATGTACAAGTCTCTAGTTTCTTTGTGTAGGCTTATTCCCCATATGTGAAATACTTGAAATAAATGTAGCTAAGGGGGAAAAAAGGCCTGTACAAAGAAAAGCTGTACAAGAAGCCAAAACAAACAAACAAACATGAAAGCCTACAGCAATGGAAGACTATCCCCTGTTCTGGCATACCCAAACATTCCAAACCCACTTCCACAGAGTCCAATCCAACAGACAGCGTGATCCATATAGGACATCTGAAGGGTTCTCTACTTACAGGAGAAGAGAGACTCACTTTCTTCCCAGAAGCAGCTGCTGGCTTTGAGACACTCACCCTAGGGTTAGCAAACCAGTGCCTACCCAATAAATCCACTAGGGTTCCTTCCCTCGACTTAGATTTTTTTTAAAAAATCAGTTATCCTGTAGTCAAAACCAAATGAAATATCATAAATTTTCTTAAAGAAGCACCAGTCAGTGACTTCCTGTAAGGGACATATCACCTAAATCTCTCAAGGTACAAGAATTCCTATATTGGGGCATATGTCACAAAGAGGTACAACCCAGATAAACTATACCAGATGTGTAAACTACCCATGTTCTATCAAGGTCTTCACATTGGAAGAGGCATTTACAACTAAGTTTGAAGAAAGTGAAGAAAGAAAGTTCACAGGATTTGTCAGCTATCCCTCACCAATGTATGACTTCTGTAAGATTCCATAAACCAATTTAACTGGCTAATAGTAATATTTAAGTTGATAAAGTATAGCCTCTCCTTTCCCCCAAACAAAAAAGCACACATCTTTATTAACCATTATGAGGTTAATTTTATTTTCTTTATTACCTGGATTTTATGTTTCAGAATGAAATCTTTGCATTACCATCCCCATATTATTAAAGATATTATTCTAAACTAAAGAAAACTTCCATAATTAGTTTCAGACAATTATCTCTAATGAAACATAATTATTTTAGGCTGGATGTCTAGAATGGCTGTTGTTCACATTATAAACTCAACTGAAAAATATAAAATAAAAGCACTCTACAGGGAAGAACATCATGTTTGTTAAAGTATCATGGTAGAAAAAGATAAGAAGGCTTTGATAAGATGAATTGATATAGCAACTGCATCAATGGGTTCAAACAGTACAAGTGTGAGAATTGCACTGGACCAGCTAAAGATTCATTCTGCTGTACACAGCATTTCTCTGTGTCAGAAAGAACCCCACTGCACCTCACAACAACACAGTTGTGTGCATAGTACCCAGAAGAGTAATAGGTTATACCATGACTCAGTAAATATTTGACATACATGGATTATACATGTCAGAACCTGATATGTTCTATGTCCTAAATCATACATAAGTCAGAATAAAACTGCCTTTGAATTTATCTCTAGTATATATCTCTATAGCTATATGTTACTTTTTTCTAATCTCTAACTAGAGTGTTAATGAAACCAATTATAGTTTGTTAAAAGCTAATCTCTGTAAAGCAATACTATATATCTCCATCTGTCTCTGTCTCAATCATAATGTGTGTGTTCATACATATATGTGTATATATATATATACATAAATAGAAGTGGGATATATATACACATATATAATCATGTATATTTTTATTTAATCATCCTGACTCCTATTGATTTTACAGATAGGGTAAAATTGTCCTATAGGGTTTACTAGGAAAACTGTAACATTTTTTTCTTGCGTACCTCATAATAGTTTCCACTACTAGTGATTTTGGTTAGCAACAAAGCACATACCAGCAAGACTCTTTAAGTCTACATTCAAATTAATTTAGTCAAGAAATATCAGTGTCTGGAGAAAGGCCTCATACTTTTTATTTTATTTTTTATTTATTTTGGATTTTCTCTTCTAATAAAAAGGCACCTAAAAAAACAGGTCAGTAGAGTACAGGCAGCATAGAAGCCCCCGAGAACAAACCTAAAAATTCCTTCAAAATAAAAGTTAAAATGATATCTTCACATATTTATTTATCATTTTTATCTATCATTTTTGTTTCCTTCCTTCCTTCCTTCCTTCCTTCCTTCCTTCCTTCCTTCCTTCCTTCTTTATTTGTGATGGTGTACAAAATGGCTGGGAGTGGCCATGAATGGAGGGTGTAGGTTGCCCTACAATCTTTTCAAAGCAGGGGTCAGCAAAAGTGAGGAAGACCCTTCATGAGATGAACTGACATAGCGACTACAACAATGGGCACACACATACCAATTATAAGGATTGTGGCAGTCATATGCTTATGTTAATTTTATGATTGAAATGTAGGGGTGGAGTCTAGTCTGTTAATCTGGAGATAGCCATTGGGCATGGCTTTCTCCTCAGACTTCTGGGAAATCTTGCAATATTGCACACAAGAAGATGAGAAACTATCTCCCTGGTTGTTGGGAGTTAGTCAGAGAGATGATTAATCACAGACAAGATGGCAGTGTCTAAGAAGCTGGAGGAGCCAGCAGAGAGACCACATGGCTTTGCCCTGATGGAGCCAGACCTATGAAGCTGGGGCGGCCACATGGAGACCTCTGCCAGCGATGAGTTGCTTCTGTCCCCACGGGATGCTGTTGATGGATCCTGAGCCCTGGAAGTGAGGAGCCATGGGGAGACCCCTGCCAGCGCCAGTATTCTGCACCCATGGACCTGTGACTTCATGAGTCAGAAAGAGACTTTATAGACTGATATCGGCTCTATGGGTTAATATCAGACTTATGACTTTGAAATGGACTGGGTTGGGATGCTTTCTCAGTGTTCCATTCCTTGGTATGTGAATGCTTTCCTCTATCCATATGCGTGTCTACGAAATTTGTTGCTTTAGCCTACCCGGACTAAGTCAAGGATAGCACAGAACTGGTCAGTACTTTTCTATTATGTACATAAGGCTCGTTGGAGCCAGAATAGATGTATGATGCTTAAGAACAGTAATGCAACTAGTACGAAAGGAAAATATTTCTTTTTAAAATTTTTTTGAAAGTAAAATATTTCTAAAAGGCCAATTACCCAATTTCCTCAGGAAAAAAAAAAAACTGATGGAGAATAGACCTCTTTTCTAACTGATCCCTTTGCTATGTGGATGATGAAATAATAAATACAACTAACATTTTAGAAAACAAGCAAATAAACATGTTTTTCAGAGGAAGATGTTAAGGGATCATTATTTACCTATTCACCATCTGTTTACCTATAGGCTATCAGAACCTTGTGGCAGCAATTACAACGTGTGAGAAATATTGGTGGATGATTTCTTGGGACTCAAATGCATCTATTACCAGGAACAAAAAAGCAATTGTAAAATCATTCACAATTTTTCTTAAATTTTGCTTTTCACGTGGATTCTTTAGTCTTTACCCAAAATTGTTGTACCTTTACAACCAAGGTCAAGAATGTCCTCTTCCACATTTCGATACAATAAATCTCATAATTTAGAGATTCTGAAGAGTGAAGAGTAAAGATTTCCTTAGGTATTTTTCTTCCCATCTTTGACTGCAGTGTTATTTAAGCCAATGACAATTTGTTAGACACTAATCTCTGAAAAATAATTCTCAACATCAAATTAGATCACAAATTTTATGGGTTTCTGACTTATGCCAACCCCATTTACAACAGAGCAAACTACGATCAGGTCCGGTGGTAATAAAAACCCTATATTTGAGCCCTCTGAAGCACTGTGTTCGTCTGTCTTGTTGATCGGTCTCCTCTTTTTCCTTGACCCTCTCCTTTAGCCAGTATGTTGAATTGAACACTGACAAATAAAGAGTTTCAAATTATTTGCAAAATTGTCAACTAAATGATGATAACCATTCTAGTACAGAAAACAGTGAAGTGCTTTTAATTTTAAAGAGAAATATCTATATCTCATTAGTTCTCATTCTATGTGGCATGGCCCCTTTGAGGGTCCAATGATCTCTTCAAAGTGGTTGCCCAATTCATAACAGTAGCAAAATTGCAGTTATGAACTAGCACCAAAAGTCATGTTATGGTTGGGGGTCACCACAACATGAGGAACTGTATTAAAGAGTCACAGTATGAGGATGTTTGAACACCACTGTTTAGCATCTCTTTCCACTTTACAATAAGTCTGCATTCCAGCTGAGAACTAGCACATAAATGGTAGTAAGAATAATAACAACCATCTTTGGACTGATTATCACTAGTCCAGGTGTTTGAAAGAAAAAAGGTTTCAAATGAAAAAAGGCAGATCTAAATTAGTCAAGGATACTGAGTGTCCTAGGAAAGGCTTTGTACCCTTCATAGCATCCTTCAGGTGTCAGTGTTTAGGAGACCCAGTGGTATAACTGTGACATTTTGGACTCTTAATCACAAGACAGCAATTGGAAGTCATCAGACATTCGGAATAAGAAGGCAGAACACTGTAAAAAATTGCAATCTCTGAAACTCATAGAGGCAGTTTTACCTTGTCCTACAGGGTGGCTATGAGGCAGAATCTTCAGTGATCTAAAAATGAACTCTTTTCTGTAGCTGTATAAAAAATGTCAGAACATCATACTTGCCCTAAGGTACAAAATCACTTTTAAAAAATTGCCAAAACAAAGCAAAAACTAGCATGGCACATAAAGCAAAGATATTCTAATATTATGGCTTCTGCTGACCCAGGTCTCTCTTTTAACATACAGCACCTTAGTGGATTGAACCAAGAATGGATGAACAATGCTCTGTAACACCGTACTAGAAGGTCTTTATTAACAGTATTATTTAATTCTTATTCTTCTCAGCTGCTTGGTCAAAATGTTGTTGAGGGATATGCAAATGTTGCAAATGGAATGATAATTCAGCTCCTAAAACTCCATCAGGGAATTGAATTCAGAGAAGTGGATGTAAAAGTAAGTCCAATTTCACTGAAGGTTAGGTAAGGCCCTAGTGGTGATTTATGCCTTCGAACTGGGCAAGCTGCCTGCCATCTCAGTTTTCTCATCTACTAAAAGGAAACAATAAAAACACTTCTCTGAAAGGAATTCTGTGTGATTCAACTAATCATATGTGTTAAGACAGTAAGTAGACACCTTGATAAATCATGTTTGTGACAATAGGCCTCTTCTGGTTTCGATTCAGTGGTGTTCAAGTTGATTTAAAAAACTAAATTAAAAAAAATCTTTCCTTTAATAAATTAGCATTTCAGATCAGTCTGAAAACATCAAAAGTGTATATTTAGTAATACCTCAAAATGAAAGTCGTACTCTTTTTTCCTGAGCATACTGTCTTTTTAGGGCATTAAGTCAATTTCAACTCTGAGAAACTTTACACAAAAGAAAACAAAGCACTGCCCAGTCTTCACAATGGATCATATGTGTGAGCCTATTATCACCACCACTGTGGTAATTCATTTCATTACAGGAGTTTCTCTTTTTCATTCATATACTATCTCCGCAAACATGATCCACTTCTCCCAGGACTGATCACTTTCTAAAATGCATATATATGCATTTATATAGTGTGTCTATCCTACAGATATATTCATTCATACATGCATACATACATATATACACATACAAAGATATTCAGATAGATAGATAGATGCTTATCTGTTGAATGCCAAACTGAGACATGTTATTGACCCAAGAGGATTAAAATAGAGTGCAGGATGCCAGGTAATTAGAGAAGTGACATTAGGCCTTATTTATAGTGCTTGATAATCATGAATGACACCGTCAGCTAAATCAAGGACAAATGAAAGGAAACCAGCAAATCACAGAAGCATCTGCAAAATTGAGCATACAAACACCAGCCCAGTCCAGGATTGCAATTGAATAGGGAAACAATTATTGTCTGCTTTTCCCAGCAGCAGTCAGGACTAATAAGACAATTCCAGAGCCAAGTCAATAAACTCACTGTAAATGTTATTTTCCCATATGTGCCCTTTTAGGGGAGAAAATTACAGTAACAGCTATCCTTATCCGAAGAGAGTAAACACATCCTATTACAGTGGCTAAAACTGCCAACAGTTATTTCATTCAATAAGAAGCATAATCCTCTAGATCATTTCTAAAGGGTTTAGAGTTTGACATAATTTTATTTTCAGTAAGTGCTTTAAATAACCAAATCTAATTTTAAATCATAAAGCATGGAAACATCCTAAAATCTCGACAATTATCACAGATTCTTTTAACTTGTCTGTTTAGCTTTTATATATGGGTACATGTGTATATTCCTAACATATCAATTTAGACTTCTAAGTTTTTGACAACATGCATTTTGGTTGCTTTTTCTATTGGAAAATAACTGTCTGCAAATAATCTTTTCTTATTGAGATGCAATATTGGAGAAAACATGAATATTTTAAGCACATGAGGAATGTATTTTAATGAGTTCATCCACATAAGTTTACTGCCCTCTCGTCATAGCAGGACAGAGGGGGATTGCCCCTCAGAGGTCTGAGGCTGGAAAACTTCCCTGGGGCAGAAGGCCTCATCTTTCTCATGTACAGCTGCTGGTGGTTTCAAAAGACAAATCTTGAGAGAAAGAGGCCAAGGTGGAGCTCACTACTCCACCATCGCTCCACTGTGCCCATGTAGAGACTTTGCTGATCTTCAAAGAATCCATAAAATTGGCATTCTTATCTTTAAGGATTTTAAAGAATTACTAATATTTTAATTCAGAGTCCAATTTAAAGTTCAATGTTATTTACTAAAATGATGATTTTGATATAAAATCACATTGAAAAACTTATGTCCCCGGGGTTTTTCTATAAATACTGTCATTTTCTCCTCATAAAAGAGACTGGTGGCATAAGGTTTCCCCAGCATTCAACCCCTAAGTGTAAGGATAATGGCCTATCCTCCACCAGTTTGGCTTCTTTTAGCAAATTTAGTGGAAGAATTAGCAAATTGGTACCATAAAGGGGAGCCTGTGAAAACCTATTCAACTCTATCATATGGATCACAGTCAATTGTAATCTACTTAATGTCACCTAAAACCCATCATCCTTATTGTATGTGAAACATCAACATTGTATTAATGATCTTATGCAATGTAGTTAGTCAGACCCAAAGATTCACCAATATTCTCTAGACGCTAGTGAATCAGGCGTTTGTGTTTCGCTACATTGAGAAAGGCTGCTTGCCACTGGGTTTGCTCGTGCATCTGCATCTGCTGGCAGGTCAGATGGGCCTGGTTTTCCCAGCTTGACCTCACCTGACTCAATTTTATGATTCTGGTCTTTGTTATCTCTCTACCTCTCACAAGCTTGCCAAGTTTGTTTTTCAGTTTCACGACCACCAAATCAATTCCAACTCATAGTGACCCCACAGGATCACTACAGGAGAACTGCTTCTGTGGGTTTCAAAGGACCAGAAAGGACCAGAAAGACTCATCTTTATACCGTAGAGCAGCTGATGGTTTCAAACTGCTCCCCAACACATAACCCACCACGCTAGTCATTGCCCAGGCTACTTTCCTCTTTAAGACAGGAGTCCAAGCATACAAACAAAAGTACTGTGCAGCTGAAGTTCCTGAAAAATGTGTCAGACCATAATGTGTAATGTTCTGTGGATCAATGCACATCAGAAGGCCAGTTCTGATCAAAGGATGGACAAATAATCCCCACTAATGAGGCAAGAAACCAAAGTCCTATTGTAAAAAATACAGATACAGAAAATGAAGCAATTAGGGCCATTTTTATCAATTGGCCAGTGTTTAAATTCCTAGTAAAGATACTGAGAAATTTAGAGATATGAAAAATACCTAGAACCCAAGTGTCCCAATTTAAAATGTAGAAATATTTTCATCCTTCCATATCCATAATGCTTCTGATTTGCTCTCTTCTTACATCCACAAAGGAAAACAATTAAGCAGTCTAGTATCAATTGTCAAAAAAGAATTAAGCAAAATCACATTACTCTTTGCACTACAAAATGAAGTTTCATCTAAAAAAACAACAGTACAGTTATTATCATTCATTAAATAAGAATGGAAAATTTATACAACACAAGGCTTTCAGTATATTTTTAATATCAACAATGTCCTACTGCTAGAATACAATTATAATAATTCTTACTTCATTAATCTACAAGATTATTTTCACAAAATATCCCAGCACTTTTAATATACTTCTTCTTGCAACTATTTATATCTTAAAATATTATGTTGTTTTTCTTGCAACTCCATTGCTTCCATAAAGCATATATTAATTGAAAATGTATGAAATTAACAAATTGAAAAGACTAATTTAGTTCTAATCAAGTAAAAACAAATTATATTTAATTATAATTTAGCTATTTATCCAGAAAAGCCCATATAATGTGGGAGTCTCTACCATTTGATTAGAAACTAGATACACCCTTTCCCAAGCAAATTAAGTTTGTTTGAAAAGAAAACTTTAGTGAAATTTCCTAGGCAGAAGGAAAAACTCTAACATGAGAAATTTCGTGGTGCAAAAGTTTGGCATTGACATAAATTTCCTAAAAACAGGTAGGAGTAAGTGGTGAAGTTAAATGTACCAATCTCTAATTAAAAAAAAAAAAATTAGTGGCTTATAACAAGTATTTGCCTGAAGATTCTTGTTTTGGGATTCGAGGCTCAGTTCAGAAGGAACGTCCTGCTCCTGGCTGAAATGTCTCATAAATTGTGGTCAACTGTAGCTTGGCTATGACCTGACTTTACTCGTTTGTCTTGATAGTCTGATCCCTAATACTGGACATTTAGGCTAACAAGAGAATCCAGTTTTCCAACAGGCAAGTTGAAGTGTGTGAGACCTGAACTTGGAAGTAGGGCTCCTAACTTATTTTACTGGTGAAAGTAAATCAGAAGACTAATAGAGACAGACATGGTATGGATAACAGAGACTGATATAGTAAGCAGTTAGAATTAATTTGAGAGGAATAGAATTTCTCACTTGAGAGGAGCAATATTACAAAATATTATGATGCAAGGCACAGATATTTTTTAGCAGTATTCACACAATATTCTATAAACCAGTGGTTCACATCCTTCCTAATGCTGTGACCCTTTAATACAGATTCTCAGATTGTGGTGATACCCACCCCCAACCATAAAATTACTTTTGTTACTACTTCATAACTGTAATTTTGATGCTGTTATGAATTGGGTGAGCCCTGTGAAAGGATCATCCTACCCGCAAAGGAACATGACCTATGGGATGAGAACCACTGCTCTAAATGCATAGTTTCTATTATCTGGTTGTCAGAATTAGGATATGAGAGCGTCTACTTGGTGGAGGGCATGGATGCTTCTAAATTTTCTATATTTCATAATAATGGCACAGATAAAATAATCTCCCATCTCAAAATATCAATATTGCCTAAGAAGTAGGAATAAAAATTATATCTGGCAAAATTGCATTTTTTAAAATGTGGTATAAAGGATTGACAGCTTGCTTACTAGCTAAAATATCATTGATTTGAACACAGCCAGAGGCACTACAGGTATGCTAATATGATGTCTTTTTCTAAGTGTTTGTCTTTCCTGGTAACATGTCCCCAGTCCCAGTAAGTAAAGAATTACTATCTCCTTTTCTAATAAATTTCCAGCTCTACTTATTTGATAGCAAGTTTATTTGTTCTTCTAGAAGTCTCCGAAATGAACAAATGAAAAATCTAAACTTAATACCATACAATCTATTTCAACTCATAGCAAACCTATGGGAAAAGACCAAACTCCTTGTTAACAGTACATTGTGACATCCTGGCCAATAGGAGAATGTGGGATTAATCCAGTAGCAGTTTGATTGGCGGGCAGAGATAAATGGCTCTGTAAGAACCTCCCCAGTCTCTTATGGTCTGCTCTATCTCGTGATCTGCTTCATCTATTTTTCTCCCTCAAACTGGGGGAAACTATACCTGTGGGACAAGTCAAGCCATGGTTCCGGTGACTAGAGCTTGAGGCTCTTTCCCGATCAGATTTGCTACACTGCTGGTGTAACCATTGCTCAACCTTGAGGCTGATGAATCCTATTTCTTGCATTGCTTGAGTTGCAAATCCCATCCTGGCCTGCCTCTCTGAGCTTCAGAACTACTGACTGTTGCTGGCCCACCCTGCTGCTTGCTGCTTTTGGGTACACTCTGCCTGCTTTGCCTGAGGGAGGACTCAGATGTCTGCTTTATTGACCTTGGACCTGGCAGCCCACCTCACATAAGACGAACGATTCTAGTATATTAACTGTTCCACAAAAGGGAATTGAACTGAACCCTCTGTACTGTAGTGGATCAAATTAAAGGAAAACCTTGACAGCTGCAATCTTTTTTTCCCCTTCCCTGTAAGTGAGCTTGTCTTGGTAAACTGAGTTTACTGAACATTTTTGTTGTTGTTCAGACATTTTCAAATGTTAAATAGATGCTAATAATATTAATATTTTATAAATCGAGTGATTCCTAATTGATGAGTTGTATTGGATAAAACTGCTACATAAGATCTCTTCAAAGGGTGGAAAACAAAGATGTTACTCTGAGGACTAAGGTGCACCTGACCTATGTCATGGTATTGTCAACCTCCTATATGCCTGTAAGAGTTGTATATTGACTAAGAAAGGCTCAAGAAGAAGTGAAGTGTTTGAATTGTAGTGCATGATAATACTATTTAAAGTATGATGTAGTGCAAGATAATACTATTTAAAGTATCATAGAATGTGGGGAGAACCAATAAATTTTTCTGGGAACAAGTACAGCCAAAGAGCTACTTAGAGACTAGGATAGCAAAACTTTGACTCACATGTTTTCGACAGGTTCTCAGAGAAAAACATAATACTTTGTGAAGTGGAGGGGAACCTTAAAAGAGGAAGACCTTTGAGGAGATGGCTCAACACAGTGGCTGAAACAATTAGTTCAAGCCTAGGAAGCTGTGAGGCTGGTGCAGAGTCCGGCAGGGTTTCTTTCTGCTGCACACGGGACACTTGTGGATGGAAACTATTGGATGACATGCAACAAAAATTCTCTGGCCCATTTATATTGATTTATGAGTTTCCTTTTCTTATTTAAAAAAAGGGTGTCTTAAGTAACTACATCTTTATATACAAATATTTGGCATTGTGAAACTTTAGATAATCATTTATGAGATTGTAAGTGGATGTTCCAAAACACATCACTGATCCTTGAAGAGTTGTGTCAATGTCTGTCCCACCAATATTGTATATATGTTATATTTTATTGTTACATTCTATTACATTTCCATTTATCTGTCCTATAAAATGTATCATGCAGTTATTTAATTTCTAAGTGTTTCATCACTACTGAATTTAAATATATTTCCTTATATCTTTTTATAATTGTGTGACCTTGCACAAATTACCTAACATTGTTAAATTCACCTTAGATAAAAAATGATATCTCAGAATGAGACAAGTCATTAGAGAATTTAATCCAGTCTTAAGAGTGGGTTGAACATGGGTTTTGGGGAACAATATAGGTTTAATAACAGTTGACCATTATCCTTAAATTACTAGTATGTTTAAAAAAATTTTTTCCATATAATTTTTTTCTTGATCATTTAGTTATTTAAAAATATTCAATGCTTATATAGAAATTCATATCAAAATGTTAACACATTAAAATGTTAAATTGTTTTATAATTGCATGAAAATGTTACCCTATTTATAAAACTTACTCTTTGGCATATGATATCTTCTTGAAAATGTGATCTATTTTTCATCAATAAATGTCAAACTTATAGAAGACAAGTGTCACAGGACATGTAGACACTAAGTTGAAATAACATTTTTAAATACTTATATTTCATAACAGAATCCCAAGATTTTATTCCTACAGTGTTGTCTTATCTTGTTCACTCTTTTTATCAATGGCTTACATGCTCAACTGATCAAATCTGTCTATGACATGAAAGTTAAACGTTAGATATAATTTAGACATCAGGTCTTGGACACAAAATGATCTTGACAAGCTGGAATGATGAGCCAAGTAAAATTCAATTCAATAAAGATTTATTGAATGCCAGTCATGTGCAAGATCAGTAGGGTATGAGTTTTTGTTCTGAACGCTGAGTAAACCAGCTACACAGTCTGAAATTAGAGTGCTACTAAGATCTAAATGTATACAACATGATCGACTAAAGTACCACATCCTTAGGTTGAATTATAGAAACTATCATCTTAGGTTAATGAATAATTTATAGTCCTATTCCTTATAGCTGAGTTTCCTAACATTAACATTGTTGACATGTTGAGCAAGACAATCTGTGGCAGGTTGTTCTGTGCACTGTCTGATTTTTTCTACATCTTTGGACTCTAAATGCCAATGGGAAAGTGATGAGGAGACCATGTCTGATTTCCTTGAGCTACACAAGGTAGAAAGAATCCATCCACATAGACCAAAACTGCTTGCCAGAAGCAGAAGTCAGACATATATGGGTCACACAACTTTATTCACCTTACACCAAAGAAAACTGTTCCTTCAAGATTCGACTTTTCTACTGGATTTGATAATTCATTGCAATGACCACTGAGAACTCAGAGACAATATTCACAATGAATGGGTTTACTAGTAAAGTTAGTAGTTTGCCACGAGCCAGATTCAGAAAACAATAAGGTTTTACTGATTTTTCTTCAGCTTCATCTCTCCTCATCCACCAGCCAAGTTTTCCTCTCTGACCCTCAGCTAGCCTCTCACCCAAAAGGTCCCTTGCCAC
>PVJH01029116.1:0-26434 GCA_004026705.1 Nesogale talazaci | reverse complement strand
TGGGTGAGTTCCTGGACGGGGCCCGCCGTGACCAGTGGGTGATGAGGATGCTGCAGATGGAGGGGAACCCCAGCGCCTGGATCTCTCAGCAGCGGAGGAAAAGCGCCATGTTCTGAGGGGGTCCTGCCAGCCCCGTGACCCCCAGGGGCACCCCCAAGCCCTTCAAGACTCAACACTCACCCAGGCTTGCAGGTAGTGCAGGGTCCCTGGCTCAGCCCCATCGTGCCCACTCTGATCCTGGCTCAGGTTCTGCCCTTGTAAGTTGGTGAGTGAGGAGTGGGGGTGGGGCTGCAGGGTGGGGGAGGGGGCTGCTGGGCCAGAAGTGGCCACCAGGACCTCTTTGTTTCAGAGACTTTATTGTTTGGGGGTGAGTTGTGGTGCCCCAAAAGTTTCTAGGTGCTTGCTATGGACAAAGAAAGCCCTCCTGAAGACTCCAACATAGTCCAAGAGAAGTCCGACACTTAATAGGGACGAAGATAGCAGCAGAAGATGGGGCTAGATGGGTTGGATCTGAGAGGCGGGAGCAGTAGGGTGTGAGTGTGTAGGTGGAAATTATACCTTCCAAAGGCCCTAGGAGGATTCATGGGAATACACTTGCTCCTCCCATGCTTCCTCCCAGGGTGTCTACAAGGAAAGCTGCAGCAGGTGAAGTTTGGGGGGCGGGGGGGGGGGGTTGGGGGGGTTCCCTCCCACTGGAGCAGTGGGGTGTGCTGACAGGGGCTGTTTCCACTCTGCCTGGGTAAAAATCCAAAGCCCAACCCCCAGTCTCCCCCCTCCCTTTGGATAGACTGTCCCAGACTGACGCGTCTCCTGGAAGCATGGGGAAACAGTCTCTGGGCCAAGGGAGAAAGCTGGGGCCCTACTGAGTTCTAGTCCAGGCTTGGCACTGCCCAACCAGGCTAGGACCCAAGAGAGGACACCCCTCCTCTCCCCCCACCTCGGGCACGCCCCCTGCGCCGAGAACAGGCTGGTCTAAAAGAGCGGTGGAATGGTGCCTCTCCACAGTCTCGGGTGTCCGCCCCTGCACAGGAACTAGCTCAGAACAGAGTGACCGTGGTCCAGGGGAAGAGACCTCGAACACAAGCGAGCCCGTGGTTTCGGGGGCACCAGCATGCTGGGCGCTCTGGTGGTCACAAAACTGGACGGGCAAAGCAACGCTGGCACCGCGCAGACCTACCAGGACAGGAGGCCGACTGCTGTCCTCATCAATGTTCACGGCCCTGTCCACCCCCTCCCCCCCTTCCCCGTGAAGGGCAGAGTGAAATCCCATCCCTGGGCTCCCCCTGGAGTCTGGGGCCCCTCGAGGAGGCAAGCTAAAAGCCAGTGTCCTGGGTCCCTGTCACCCTGGGAAACGACAGGCGCTAGCCCCTGGGAGGGGGGGGAAGGTTGACTGCGACACGACCAGATACATTTTTATAATGATGCATTACAAAGTGAAGGGCTCGAGTAGAAAGCAAATGTTCAGAAAATACTGATGGCAGCCTATGTCCAGATATGCTTGATCCAGTGGATGTTTGGATTGTTATGAGCTGTAAGAGCCCCCAAGAAAATGATCTTTCAGTAATAATATCATAATAAATGAAACTGACGGAACCTGCAGTTTCATGGGTGTGGTCACATCGTTTTCTTTGAAAATTAATTTTCGGTTACAAAAGAACTGACTAGACAAGGTGAGGTGATGAGTGTGCATCCCGGCTCCACATTGCCCATGCACGGCCGTGTGCCGGCTCCCGTTTCGTGACGTGTCAGGTTACTGTAATCCCGGTGACATGCAGACGGGCCCCTGGTCACAAAGGTGGTCCGTGAGTGAGACTGAGAAATGTCCTACTTACTCTCCTAACTCTGACCTCTGGAATGTCCCAAATTGCCAACTCTGGTTTGGGCGTCTTTTTTTCCAGTCACTCCTGGCATTGACCTTCACCTTCCCTCCACCTCAGTGCACAGGTGCAGGTGGCCTGCCCAGTCCAAGCGATAGGTGGGGCCAGTGTGAGCAACACCCACCCATCCTCACTCACACAGCGCCCTGTCCAGCCTCTCCGCTTCCTCCCCACCATGCCCTGCACAGGGAGACCCCGTGCCCAGGAGGAAGAACAACAGGATCCCAGAGCCCCGGCCCCTGTCCCTCTCCAGGTTCCTGCAGCCGTCATCAGCCATGGCCCAGGATACCTGCCCCTTCAGGTAGAGACCCCTGAGTGCCTGCCAGGTGTTCTTCAAGGGATGTGCCAAGAACGGGAATGGGCCTCCGCCCCACCAATCTGCACCGCTTCCCGGCGGGCATGCCCAGTCACTACAGCAAGCAGGACGTGAACCAGCCCAGGGGCAGCCTGGCAGGTCATGAGCGGGAGTCCGTGTCCATAGGGAACCGTCAGGATCAGCTAGGCTGCTGTCACAGAAAAAGCTCCAGGGTGACCTTAAGAAACAAGTTTATTTTCTCACTGATGGGAAGCCAACAGTCTGTTTTGTTTGTTTTGTTTTGTTTGGGGGCAGGGAAGCCAACAGTCTGAATTCAGGGCTCCGGCAGCCTTCAGGCTCCCAGGGCCCTTCTGTGTCTCTCCATGTGGCATCTCCCCTCCCCCATCTCTGCTAGCTTCTCAGGGCCTCCTGGTCTTTTGTAGACCTCAGAGGTGACTCGCTTCAAATACACCCTACACGGAGATGGCCCCTTGGCCTAACATAACAGAAAACCCATTCCCCAAAGTGACTAGAACCATAGGTATTGGTATACAGGTATACCAGTCCACAGGTATACAAGTGTCGGTATACAGGAATCGACATACAGGTATAGGTGTACACTTGGGATCTGCAATACAGATTGAGGGGCTTCAAGAATTGCATGGAAAAATAGAAATCAAAGATCATAAGATCACAGAAGACTTTTAACATATATAAACCACTGACTTGTAAGGAAAAAAGATTTTGAAGATATTATGGTAAGTTTATTTTTCTTTTTAATAAATCATCTTGAATATTTTTTAATTTTTTATTTGTTTTATTTGGGGGGGCATCATTGCCTCTGAATGCTTTCTCAATGTCCCATTCCTCTTGTATATAAACCTTTTCCTGATATCCATATGCACGGCTATGAAATTTGTTCCGCTTGTCTACCCGGACTAATACAAGCACAGCCTGGGAGAAGTATGAGGCTTCTCTCCCACAAAGAGGTCAGGCTCAAACCCCCCAGGGGCAGTTCTATTCTGTCCTGTAGGGGTGCTGTGGGCCAGAATCTACTGGGTGGGCATTGGTTCTGAACTTACACCTAAAGGAAGCTCCCCCCACCCCCACCACACAGTCCCCCCATATGCACTCCCATGCAGCACTCAGAATGCACCTCAACCTCCCCCCATTTTCTCCATGTGCTCTCTTTCATGGTCAAAGTCAGGGGTCACCTCTGAGGCGCTGCATCTGAGGTAGACCCTCATAGTCCCCTGGCCACAACCCCTCCGAGTCTGTTTTATTATAAAGATGTTTGTATGCGTTGTTTGTATGCGTTCCCTGAGGGGCGAGGTCTTTGGACCGCAGAACAGCCACCATCCGGCCCCGGGGCAGGGCAGGTGCCGGGCTTCTTGTTGAATGGAGAAATGACTCAACAGAATGCAAGGCAAGTCCCCGCTGGGGTTGCCAGGTCCACCACGTCCCCGGACTCCCAGGCGAGCTTTCAGGACCTACGTGCTGGGAACAGGGCAAGCTCCGTGGGGAAGGCTGGGAGAGGTGGGGGCGATACGGGGACACCCCACCAGCCACGGGCCCTGGCCCTGCCCTGGGCTCCCATGGCTGCCCCCCTGAGGCCACCCTCCACCCCCACCGTGTGCCCCACTGAGGCAGGCGGAGCCTCTGAGCGCAGCAGTCTGTCTGGGATGCGGACAGACACCTCCCCGCTGCCGGGACGGTTCGCAGCTCAGCCGGCAGCCTGGCCCTCCTGCTCAGCGTCCTGCTCGCCGCCGTTCTGCAGGCGGCGCACGATGCGGGTGAGGTCCAGGCTGCGCGTCAGAGTGTCCAAGAGCATCTGGTCCTTCTGCACGCCTTCCATGAACTCGTCCAGCGAGAGCTCCCCTGCGGGCACCGGGAGAAAGGGGGGCGCGGGCTGGCGCTGCAGCCTAGCGCGGAGCTGGGACCTGAACCCAGAGCCCACAGTCCGGTCCAATCAGCATCGCGGCCACTGGCCTCGGGCAAGTCTAACGCATCGCGACCCTCAGGACTGAGCGGACCTGCTCCTTGGGTTTCCTGGAAGGAAACCTTTGGGGGACCAGAGAGCCTCGTGAGTCTCCCATGGTGGGGCTGGAGGATTTGATCCACAGACCTCGTAAGCGAACCGACACTTCACCCCTGAGCCACCAGGGATGCCTTGAATCTTTTCCCAATTTGAAAACTCCAACTCCATTCTGACGCATAATCTCCCTGTCTACAGGCCGGGCAGAACTGCCCCTGTGGATTCCCAGAGGAATTCTCAGGAGGTGAAGGCCCGACATTTCTCCCGTGGACCTGCAGGTGGTTTCAAACAGCTGACCTTGCCGCAAATGAGTTAGTTAGTTCTCCACCACGCCGCGGGGCTCCTGGTCGGGGGCTCCCTGGAAGCCAACTTTGTGGCGAGGCAAGTGGACGTCTGATACGCAGAGATGCAGAGACACGGTGCCGCCTGCGCCCCGGTGCCCGCCACCGCCCCACCCCCGCCCCGCGCCCACCTCCCGGGCTACCGGCGTGGGGCACTCACCATCGCCGTTCATGTCGATCCTGGTGAACACCAGGTCTGTGAACTCCTCCGCCGTCATGGTGGAGTCGCTGCACGGGTTGATGGCTCGGATGGCCTGGGGCAGAGCAAAGGCAGAATGCAGGGGACCCGTCCTCATTGGTGGGGTCACCGCAGGGGGAGCAGAGGGCCCAGGTGTGTGTATGGGGGGGGAGGGTCTTGAACAGAGCGGAGGGGCTACCATTGCTTAGTGTAGGTAAGTCAAGAGGCCCTGGGGGAAGGGTCAGAGGGGCCACTGGGACCCCCAGACCTATCCCACTGCAGGCCCAGCCCCCCACTCTCCCTCGGAGCTGCTGGCCTCAGCCCCGGCCCCGGCTCTCTGCACCTGGAGTTACCCGGATGATGGTGAGCAGCTCGTCCCGGTCGATGCACCCATTGCCGTCGACGTCGTAGAGCTTGAAGTACCAGCGCAGCTTCTGTTCCACCTTCCCCTTGAGCACCAGGCTCAGCGCGGCCACGTATTCCATGAAGTCGATGTAGCCATCCTGGGTCGGGGCGTGGTCTCCGTGAGCCCCACCCCAGCCCCGCCCACATCCCTCCAGGCCCCGCCCAGCCAGGCCCCGCCCTCTCTTTTCCCCATCTTTCGCCAGCACTGGCGGCACGGCTCATCCTCAGCCGCTCTGTAAAGCCCGGGACGGGAAGCCGCCGCCGAGGACGCCCGGTGCTGTGCCGGTTACGGGTTGGGTCGCGATCTGCAGGGTCGGGGGTGTGAAACCACCAGCAACTTCTCTGGAGAAAGACTGGGCTTTCTGCTCTCGCCAATAATTGTATCTTGGAAGGGCTGAGCCCCGGGGGCGCAGTGGTTGAGTGCGGGACTGCGGCCCACTGGCTGGGCGGTCCAAATCCAGCAGCAGCTCTCCAGGAGCAAGGCTGGGCTTCCTACTCCCACCAGAGGACAGAGGACCAAAAAAATATGTAAAAACTCTTGAATTGATCGCTATGATCCTCGTACAACCTGGCCCCCCACCCCCAGGGGGATGAACAAAAGAAACGTGGGTGAAGGGAGACAGCGGGTGGTGTAAGATATGAAAATAAAAATAATGAAAACTTATCAAGGGTGAGAGGGTGGGGAGAGGGAGAGGGAAAAGAGAAGCTGATACCAAGGGCTCAAGCAGAAAGAAAATATTATGGAAATGATGACAGAAATCCATGTGCAAATGTGCTCGATACAGTTGATGTATGGATTGTTATAAATGCTGTCAGGGCCCCCAGTAAAATGATTTACTAAAATTAAAAAATATAAATATCTTTAAATTCTTATAACACTATCTAGTTTTGTGTACCTTTCTGGTTATTCTTATTTAAGTATTGACTGTATGAGATAATAAACTCCCTTTCTATGTATCTTTTTTTATACTTAACATGGTCATTAGGGCAGAGAATCACTTGTAAGATTATCTGAATCTCCCCACAGGATACCCTCCTGTCCTAGGGGAGCCCCAGAGTGGAAGGAGAGAGTTCCCCGCCCCCCCTTCAAAGCTGAAGGATCGAAGGCTTCATATGAGTGGTCATCTTCCGGCATAGATGGTTTTGCCACCACTACCAGGGGGCTTCCCACGCCTCTCAGAGAAATGCCATTATCTTTTCATTCCATTTCCCCCACAAGCACATGGAAGGAACCCCCCTCAAATCACTATTATCCATGGGTCCATGTCCCCGGGCCCTGCAGTCACTTCTGCAGAGGCCAGCGTGGGAGCGCACTGTGGGCTCTGCGGGGAGGCGGTGGCCAGCTGAGCCCTGGGAGAGGACTAGCAGGGCACAGCGTGATCTTACAGCAAGGCCAAAGCCATCCCCTCACCTTCAATTCAGAGTAGAAGAGCCGCCCTGAGAGCAGACAGCCACCGGGTTGCAGCAGAGCGGAGCGTCTGCCCGACTCTCCATCCATCCGTTAGTGGCCAAGCACCTTAGCCACTGGTCCCCAGGGCTCCCTGCTGTGGGGTCAAAAACCCAGAACGAAGTTCACTGCCCTTGAGCCTGACACACAGCAACCCTTTGGGGAGTGAGAAACTTCACCTCTGTCGTGCAACGCAGCTGGTGGATTTGAACTCCTGGCCTTGTGCTTAGCAGCGCAATGCATAATCCACTACAGCACCAGGGCTTCTTTTCTTGTGGGGCCAGGGCCCCCTAACTGCTTCCCGGGCCACTCTGCTCCCCCAGCCCTGCAGCTCTGCCCACGGGGCCAGAGTGAGGCTGGGAGAGAGAAGCCTGGACCTGCAGGGCTGAGCCAGGGAGGAAAGCAGGCAGACGTGACCTTGGAGTCTGGAGACCCTCGATCTGTGCTGACGCACAGCCCTGCCTGGGAACCTGGGAGAGGCAGATTTGCACTCTTTAACAGGCAGTGCCCTGAGGTGAAATGGCCAGTTTGTGATCGAATGGGCTCCTTATCCCTGAAAGTCAGAAGCCTGGTGGTGGTGTGGGTTAGCGGTCAGCTGTACGTAAATGCCAGGTGAGCAGTTCAAACCCACCAGTCCCTCTGCAGGGAAGAGAGAAGGCTGTCTGCTCCAGCAAAGGTGTATGGCTCGGAAAACCCTAGCTATGGTCACTAAGACTCAGAACTGACGCCACAGAGGTGGATTTTGCCACTGCATGCATGCATTGGGGGTGGGGGGAAATGACTCGAGGCAGGTGTTGGGCAGCAGGGGCTTTGAGAACTCTCGGTTCCATGCCAGACCCTGACATTGTGATCACAACCCACAACGAGCATCTGCAAGGGGTCGTCCTAAGGTCAAGGGCTTTCATGCACACCCTAGCCCATGCCTCCTTGCCCAGCTCACCCCCTGAGGCTTTGGGCAAAATGGGCCTGGGAATTGGGTAAGCAAGGGGGCTCTGGGACAGGGACACAGGCATGAAGCTACATGGGCTTTTGCATTTTTGTCTGTCTTTATTGCCCGAGCCCGTTGGTGCAGCAGTTAAAGCACCTGTGTTACTTAGAAAATGTTTAAATGTAGTAGAAAAAGGTACACTGAGGGCTGAGCCCTGGTGGTGTGGTGGTTGTGTGTGTGCGGGTCTGCGGCTCACAGGGTTGGAGGTTCAAATCCAGCAGCAGCTCTCCAAGAGTAAGTCCAGGCCTCCTACTCCCACCAGGGGGCAGTGATGCCCACAAAAAAAAACTAAAAAGGTACACTGAAAGGGAGTCTATTCTTTCACAGTTGATACTTAAATAGCTATAAAAGAGGTACACAAAGCTAGACTATATCATAAGCAAGAGTTTTACTATTGATGGGGAAATAGTAAATGCCACCTGATAAAAAGATACTGAAAGTGGCCCCCAATAAAATTTTTTAAAAAGATACTGAAAGTGTTATTTAAGCTATTTCCATATTGCTCCTTGATTGGCAGGCTCATGTGCCATGCCCCTTCGCTTTTATGCGAGCACCGTGGGCCCTATGATCTGTCCTGGACCACCTTTTACTGTCCGCCCAGTTGCCCATCGGCTCAATGGACGATGGCCGCAGTGTATTAGAAACAGGTCTTCTTACAACAGTTAGGGCACTTCTCTGCAAATACTTTTATGTGCGTCTTTGAGAAACTCCTTCCCTCGTCTGTTGACAATCTGGGCAGCTCTCTGCAGACTTTGCAGCGTCGCATGGCTCACTCAGACTCCCGTGGGGGTTGGGGCGCAGCACAAAGCTGAAGCCAACGACGGCGTGTGCCCCGCAGGTGGCTTGGCATTTTTATATCACATGTTTGAGTGCTGAAGCAACCTCGGCAGGAAGACACCGCTGTAATGTTTCCTCAAGGTGTAATGAGTTTTATGAACTGATATTGCAAGCACACTGTATTTTTCAGACCATAAGCCGCACCCAGTTTTCGGAGCAGAAAAACAAGAAAAAAAATCTGCTGAACCTAACAGTACCGGTATGCTAAAATGTCCTGGGGTACCACACCTTCAGATCATAAGATGCACCCTCATTTCCCCCCACTTTGGGGGGGAATGTGTCTTCGGCCCAAATAGATGGTTGCCCCATCTAATTTTTTATACCATGGGTGGAATGAACATGACGACAGGCGCTCAGAAGGTGCTGTTGAACAGATGAACGTTAAAAAAGAAGAAGGACTGAGCCCCGGTGGCGTAAGTGGTTGAGTGCGGGATTGGGGCCCGTGGGCTTGGTGGTTCAAATCCAGTGGCGGTTCTCAGAAGCAGCACTGGGTAGTGCCCACGACCACCAGAGGGCAGTGAAGCCAAAAAATAAGAAATAAGTTAAAAAAAAAAAAAGAATAAGAAATGCAAAGCTGTGATTTCTGCCCTGGGTGACTTCCACCTCATCGAGAACCTTGATTGCAGGCACCAGTTTAGCAACCAGCTTGCTAAAGTCAGCAGAAAATTAGGATGTAGATTCTACCGAACTGTGTGACCCGGCTGAACCCCACCACTGTATTACATCTCAGGCAACACAGACCCGATAGTGCTGGGGAAGCGGGGGTGGGGTGGGGGGGCTCAGCGGGAGGAGAAGATCCCTGGAGACCAGATTGAGTCAGGTCTCCAGACCAGAGAGGGAGCGGGTTGGCCACAATGCAGACGGTACAGAAGAGGGACCTGTGAATCCTTCCGAAGCCAGACCAGTCAACCAACAGACACCTCCAGCTCCACGCCGTCGAGTTGACCCTAACAGCTCAGCCAGCTGCCGGGCCAGGGGCTGCCCTCCCTGGAGCCTCTAGAGAGCCGCCTCGACCCAGAGAACCGATCTCCTTGGCAAAGGAGCAGACCTGATGCTTCCGTGTGTTTGATTGGACGCTTCTTTTTTTGTTTGTTTGTTTGTTGTTGTTTTTTTTGGGGGGGGCATCACGGCCCTCTGGGGGTGGGAGTAGGAGGCCCAACCTTTGCTCCTGTGGAGCTGGAATTGAACCTCCATCCCAGTGGACTGCAGTTCCACGCACAACCACTACGCCACCGGGACTCAGCCCGTTTCCGTGTGTTTGAGGGAAGGTGGTGTTTCAGCCATTCCCTCTTTCCCCTCCTGGAGGTGGGAGGGGCACCGCATTTGTGGGCTCCATCCAGGATGGGGACTCCTCCAGGACTCCATGCCGGAAAGCCTCCCAGCGCCCAGGCAGCTGCCCTTGAACTGGCGCTGGCAGCCCCTAATCTGCTTTGACCCCTGCGTCTTAACCAGCCCTTGAGCCTATTAGTGAGTCTTACACGGCCCTGGCACGCACAGGACAGGCTGTCATGGGAGGATTCCCTGAACCCACTGTCCTGAGAGACTCCTTAAGCCTATGCTCAGAGTACATCGAGAGTGACAGGAGCGGTCCTGGGGACACGCGGGAAGAGACTGTTCCACCATTGAACTGCGTGTCAGCAAAGCTGTTAGAAAGAAAATCAATCCCTGCGCAAACAGAACCCTCTTGGCCTGCAAAGAGCCCCTGAGCTGACTCGGCCTGCGGATCAGACCAGCTCGCAAAAGAAGGCCTCTTCCCATGAGCACCGGGCGCCTCTGCCAAAGCGTCTACATGGGGCCCGGCTTTCAAACAGAGATGAGCGTGGAAGGCACATGTGGCCACGGCCGGGGACTCCATTCCGACTGGCTGTGACCCTAAGAGCCGGAGCGACCTCTGGGGGCCCCATGACTCTAACCCTTTACAGGAGCAGAAAGCCTCGTCTTTCTCCCTTGGGGCACAGTTGGTAGTCTCAAACTGCTGACTCTGTGATTAGCAGGCCCCTATGCCACCAGGGTCCTCGAAATCATCAGACATCACACCCCTCACCCAAGAGAAGCCATTCCTGCCATCACACTAGGGCGAGTTAATGAAATGCTTGATCAGGAGAATGATCAGTAATGTTATGAATATCCAAATGACCCCTGGCAGAAAAGGGGTCCTTCCTCTCCCTGCTGTAAGGGACACTAGAGGAATAGAAATGGAACAACCAGAAGAGAACTCTCACACGATGTGGAACAGCACCAGTGTCACTGGACAAACTGTGCAGAGGCTGTTGCCTGGGAAACTCCACTGCAGTGTCAACCTTCCCAGAAAACACAACGGCATCTCACTTACTCAGATGCACTGCCAGCCCCTCACAGACACCCGGCAGGGCAGGGCAGAACTCCCCCCGGGGGTTTCTGAGACCGTCACTCTTTATGGGAATAGAAAGTCTCGTCTTTCTCCCCGGTAGCGACTGAGTGGGTTTGAACTGCTCACCTTGCTATGAATAGCCCAACATCGCCGTTCCACCAGCAGGGCCCTGCTCATTTACTACCACCAATCCACAGCCCCAGCCCCCCACGTTCCCTCACTGCCTGATGGTGCACAGGGCCACTGTCTGGGCAGTGTGGGGAGCTGCCCAGATGCAATGATTGGCCCCTCCTCACCCTTTTCCACCCCTGCGACTTCTCTGAACAAAGGGAGCGTTTGCTGTCACCCACCAGCACCCCTTGAATGTGTGGTTTGACACCTCCGGAGCCTGTTTCACTGTGTCTGCTGACGATAAATTAAACCATCGGTTGACCGACGGGCGCCACAGAAGAAAAAGAAAAGCCTGGAGAGCCCGGGGAGCCCTGGGAGTGGGTGACTGACCGCCAGGGCGGAGGTTAGAAGCTGTGTCTGGCGGCTCCCGTGGAGTGGGCGGCGGTGGAGCTCCGTGGGATGGGTCCACTCCGTGAGAGGGAGTCTGCTCCATGGCACTGTGCCAGCTGGTCGTAGCAGACCCTAGGGCATCTGAAGCAAAGATGGAGAACTGCCCAGATGCTTCTGGAGCCAGTGAGCTGAGGCTGAGAGGAGCAGAGGGTTCAGGGTGGCCTGCTGGTAAAGGCCAAGGGCCCAGACCCCCCGTTGCTCAGTGTCGGCGTCACCTCCTGCTTACCCAGAGTCCTCTCCTACAGGGGCAGCCATCACTGCGGCGGGAGATGGACGTACTCCTTCAACCCGAGCGGAGAAAAGACGCAGGGAGTCGCTGACATCCTGGAGCTGGAGTGGCCTGGGTCCCCCATGTCCCCAGCCCCAGAGTCCCCAGAACAACGTGGGGCACCTGAGGAGGGGGAGCTGTGCACCGGGTGGGCCAGCAGGGCCCGGAATCTCATCACCCTGCTGCCTCTGCACTTTGCCCACCTGCCTGCGCCCCGGATGAGCTCAAAAGCCTGTCCACGCAGAGAGATGCCTGCTTGTGTGGGAGTAAAGGGAGTTGCCTTGGGGAAGAGGCAGGGGAACCCCCTGCGGATTTGTGGCGCCCTCTGCCTTCCCTGGAGGAGAGACAGGGACTTTCTACTCCTGCAGGGAGTGGCAGCCTCTGCCTCTACCCTCTCCTGTGCGGTCGCTGTGAGTCGGCGTCCACGGGACGGCCGGGAGTTTGGTTGGTTTTGTTTTATCCTGCCTCCCGTGCAATCCCTGGACAGCGTGAACCCCTAACTCAGCCACTTTCTACCTGAAAGGCCGGGCCTCCAAATCCACGCAGAGGTAACGCGAAAGAAAGATCTGGCAACCTAGACATCTCAAATACCTGCCATGGACAGCCCTATGAGCACAGTTCCACTCTGACAAAGGGGACCGAGCCCATGGAAGAGTCGCGGTTCCCCCTGGGAAAGGAGCCTTTCTGGTGCTGGGGGGTCAGCACCAAGTGCTACCCCCACGATGGGCAGCCCACATGGACAGGCAGATGGATGAATGGATGAAGGGATGGTCCCTGCAAGAAGAGCAAGCTCAGAAGCCTGTCTGGTGGCTGTGAGCTGTCATCTACGGGAGGCCGTGAGGTTTGCTGGCTGTGTTTCCCTTAGAAAGCAGGGGCAGGGGTGAGGCAGAGTTCGTGTGCCAGGGCCTGGCACACAGTAGGCCCTTAGCAGACATCAGTGGTGGTGGTGTGAGGTGCAGCTGAACCCCTGCAAACTCAGCGGGGCCTCCCGTGGGGACACGCAGAGAGACCCCGTAGGGCCAGGTGGCGTGGCCCCTATGAGCTTGTGAGACTGCCGCTCTACAGGGGAGGACACAGGTTCTTGGTTCTCCCTCGGACCGGCTGCTGGTTTCGAACAGCGGACCCTGCAGACAGCAGCCCAACAGGGAACCCACTGGGCCACCAGGGCCTCTCGGGGTTCCCTAGGCTGTGAGGTATTCATAAGAGCAGACACCCCCTCCGCCAGCCTTAGCTCCCTAAGGGTGACCTCTGACACCCCCCACGAGCACAGACAGTCGTGCCGGGCAGGGACTCCTGCATCCACGAGATGTCTCAGGCCAGGTCTCCACCTGCACCTCCCCGGGCTGGGCTCACCTTGTTAAAGTCAAAGGTCTCAAACATCTGCTCCACGTACTGGCTGGACCATGGGCTCAGGTTCTTGAGGCCAAAGAGCTGGCGGAACTCGTAGAGGGTGAGCTGGCCCGAGGGGCACTCGGTCATGAACTTCTTGTACCACTGATGGCACTCGGTGCTGCTCAGCTCCTCCACCGTCTTCCCCTCCATGACGTTGCCCATCGTGAGGGGCCGAGTCCACGGCGCTTGGGGCTGAGCAGAGAGGTGTCCGGAGGGGGTGGGCAGAGAGAGGCAGACCATGGAGGGATGGACACGCCCACCCCACCCCACCCCCGATCCTGGGGATGCCAGAGAAGAGGTGTTAAAAGTTCCCCACTCAATCCCTGGCAGCCACGGGGGACTGGACCCCAGGGAGAGGCATGGAAGCAGGGCAGAGCTTACAGGGGCGTGGGCCAGGGGAGGCCAGGTCTTATGGTCTTGAGCTGGTGAGAGGATTTTCTTACCCAGGGTGCAGGCTCCTAAACCCTTCTCAAACAGCCCTGGTGTGGAAACAGCTCAGCGCTCAGCGCCTGGTCCCTCGAGCCCAGCAGCTCCTCCGAGACACGGAGGAAGTGGTCTGCTTCCCTGAAAACGACGGCCCTGTGGGGTCGCTGAGAGTCAGAATCCACTCTCTCGGGCACGGGATTCTAGGTGATCCCTATTGCCAGGGCACGGGTGTTGGGGGGGGAGGCATCCTAGGTGATCCCTGGTTGCCAGGACACATGGGGGAGGGGGGTGTTTCTAGGTAATCCCTCGTTGCCAGGACACACCGGGGACTGGTCAGTAGCTGCTCCCACCCTGGCGCCTCCAGGGCCTCTCCTGCTGGTTTCTGCTGGAAGTGGGTTCACTGGGCTTCGGTCCCTGCCCTGGGACATGGATTCGAGACCTCAGTGAGGTAGTCCTTTCCCAGATCTGGGCTCAGCATGGACTCTGGGCAGGCCTGCTGTGTAGTCACCCAGGTCGCACACTGAACTTGGCCCTGACAGATGAGGTGGGGTTCTAACCACTCCACAGGTAGGAGAGCGCCTGGGGGGGTGGGTGGGGAATGCAGAATCTCCCAAGCAAGTCTGCAGTAGCTGAGCAGAACCCCCTTCTCCATGAACACACGCACACGCACACACACTGGCAGTTGTATTCCTCCCACCCTAGAAGGCTCTACTGTACCCGTCCCATATGAGCGCACACCTGCACCATCATCTTTTGGGGAGGGGGGAGACAGGGCCCACAAGCACAGACTGTCTCCCTGGGTCATGAGTGTCTGCATGGGAACGTGGCTGCCCCCCACTATCTACTGGCCCTGGGGCTCTCCAGCCAACCCAGGGGCCCGTCCATGCAGCAGCAGCATCGTCTGACTGCAGGCGGATGTCCACCCTCTGGCCTTCAACCTTAGAGATGGTTCCTTCATGGAGAATGGCCAACCAGGGGCATTTGCACAGAGGAAGGCCACCCTGTCCCTTCCCCTTGCTTCTTGCCCTCTCTCTGCTGTGAGTGGCCCCGGTCCCCAGGGGGGCCGCGGACATGCGTGCAAGCTGCCCTGACACTCGGGCAAAGGGGCCTTTCTACCCGAGGAGAGGGTCTCTCCCTGGTTCACAAAAAGGCACTGTCACAGATGGGGTTTCCCCCTGCTCCCCCAAATCTGTGTGCTTTCAGCAGGACCATGAGCCCCAGGGTTCGACAGGTATGCAATGATACGATGTGACCAGCCAACCATGGTCAGGGGGTTAGGGCGGGGCACCGTATCCTTACTGGGGTGACTCCCCGGAAGTCATGACTGGGCTGTCCCAGGTTATCTGCTGCCTGGTCCTCAGACTGACAGAGCAGAAGGAGAGAGAGAGAGAGAGAGAGAGAGAGAGACGCTCACAGAGATACAGGGCCTCTGTTCCACTCTACCCCAGGAAAGAAGGGCCCATTGTGGAGAGATGGTGGTAGGAGTATGGCGGGTGGGGGGGTTGTGACTCCTCCGATCAGAAGCACTGAGGACTAGTAGGCGGGGTTTGGGGGTTCAGTCACAGCAGGCCTCATCAGCTAAATTTGACGGTGGAGGAGGGCCTAGAGCCTACAGGGTAGGGTAGGAAGGTCTTAGCTTCTCAGCTCAGTCCCGTATTGACCGTGAACATGGCAGGAAGAGGACGGTCCGGATGACTTGGTCTGCAGCAGTCACATCATCTGGTGTCAACTTGCGGAGGGGTGGAGTCTAGCCTGTCAATCAGGTCGCAGCTGGATGGCCTGATGTGGAGGCACCACAGAGATAGACCGCTCACGGGAGGCCAGGTACACACAGACACACTCTCTGCTCGTCTTCCTGCCGACAAGACACCTGGGGCTACACTAGAGTCCTGGAGCTGGAAAAGCTACATGGAGGCCCCTGCCAGTGCTGAGATGCTTCCACAGCCACTGGATCCCCAAGACTTCCCACCCACGGCCTGTGATCTTCCTGCATTCTTCGTCATTGCATGTGTTGCACGAGTCTGAAGAGGACTTTATAGACTGGTATTGGACGTAGGGGCTAATATTGATCTGGACACATGTTTTTTTTTTTTTTTGGGGGGGGGGGGCATCACTGCTCTCCGGTGGTGGGAGTAGGAGGCCCAGCCCCACTGCTGGAATTGAACCTCCGTCCCAGTGGGCTGCAGTCCCGCGCACAACCACTACGCCACCGGGGCTCAGCCCCACATGTTTTCTTAATACACAATGACACTCTGAGAGTACGTTCTCTATTACACATGTGTGAGTGTGTTTCCCTGGTCTACCCAGACTAACGCAGACAGTGAATGTGCCAGGGAGAGGAAGGGCCAGGAGGGATGGCTCGTCTCAGGAACGAGATGCTGGTGAGATGATGGAGGAGCTTCGGGCCCCCTAACCCCTCCCCAACCCCCTGACCAAGAACATCTGACCTTGTCTCCAAGAGCTGGTCTGAAAGGACCCAGGGAAGAGAGGGGGGACCAAGCAGAAGGACTGAGCTACGAGTAGTGCAGCACCTTACTCACTGCCAGCAAATGTATTCTGACCCTCGGGGACCCTACAGGGCAGGACAAAACCGCCCCTCTGACCCATGGAGTGCCCTACAAGGCGGGGCAGAACTACCCTCATGGGTTTCTAAGCTTCCTCTTTCTCCCGTGGAGCAGACGTGGAGACTCTGGCACTGTGATGGAAAAAGAATTGTGTGTCAAAGCTGTCTGCTTGGCTGCTTCTGTTTTAGTGCCACGCGCTGGCCAAGGCAGGGGCCACAGGGGTTGGTGGAGGTCCTGGGGGCTGGGGGGGGGTAGTCATAGAGACTGGGGGAGCCCAGAGGTGGTGCAAGCAGGTGTCAGAAGGCTGCTCCATGCGTTGGAGGGACGCGCCCTCCCTCTGGGCCTCAGTGTCTGTTTCAACTGAGGGATGGAAGAGTGTCCTCTGCCTCTGAGTCGCCAGATCTGTCTCTTCAGTCTTTCCCACCCCTGACACCTGCCCTGCCCCTGTCTCCCCTCTCCTGTCTACACTCCAGCCACCCTCTGCTTAACCAGAAGGGACGGTGGCTGAAAGGCATAAGCTCGGGCTTCGTCCATAGCCTGGGGACCAGGCAGTCCTCACGTTGGGTCCCCTCCCTCTTGTACGCCACCATTCCTAGCTGCTCTCACCCCGTTCCGGTAAAAGCTGAAGTCCTCAACAAGGATCTGTCTGAGCGCACCGCTGCTGCCGTCCCAGCCTCTCAGCCTGCGTCCCCTTCTCCCACACGCCGACCACGTCCCAGCCCGGGCCTTAGCACATGCTGTCCATCCCTAAACCTGCGGGGCTCGCTCTCCACGTCCTGCAGATCTTTTTTTCTCGAATGCCAACTTCTCGAAGGGGCTTTGAGGGCCAAACTGTTCTGTGCTGTGCCAATACCCCCAGAGGGACCCAGCACGGGGAAAGGTGTCACGCTCAAACCCACGCAGAAACCAAACTAGAACAAGCCACCACCGGAGGTCCCTCAGAGGAAAGGCCTGGCAAACCTCTGTGACTCCCTGCAGCCTGTCTCGCAACACCGGGCAGCAGGCGCTGAGTGATCCCATGGTCACTGGCCTGTCTGCTTGAGGTGGGTGGGATAGCCCGGCACTCCACACCCACCTTCTCTGCTTTATTTTCTCCACCACTCTGCCACACTGAGCAGCAGTTCTCAACCTGTGGGTCGCAACCCCTTTGGGGATCGGAAGACCCTTTCACAAGGATTGCCTAAGACCACCGGAAAGCACGTGTTTCCCAGGGTCTCAGGAACCAATTGAGACACAGCTCCTCTATCGTCTCCAGACGGGTCTGCCCACATGCAGCTATGCCCACATGCGAATGCCCAGCGTGAAGACTGTCCCATGTGACACCATGCTTCAAGACAGCATGTCATTGATTTGTCATTAGAAATAACATTTCACCAAATAGAATGACATAGTCTTTTGTAATTCATCACTGTGCTTTCATGATGTTCGCTGGATAACAATGATAATACAGCCGCCTATCAGTTACATGAGGATTGTATAAGTCCGGGTAGACTAGACAAACAAATTCATAGACACGCATATGGATGGATATAAGGGAAAGGTTTATATACAAGAGGAATGGAACATTGAGAAAGCATCCCAACCCAGTCCAGTCCAAGGTCATAAGTCCGATATTAGCTCATATGCCCAAAACCAGTCTATAAAGTCTCCTTCTGACTCATGAAGTCACAGGCCAGTGGGTGCAGAGTCCCGGCGCTGGCAAGGGTCTCCCCATAGCTTCTCGCTTCCAGGGCTCAGGGTCCATCCACAGCATCCAGTGATGGTAGAAGCAACTCAGCATTGGCAGGGGTCTCCACATGGCTTCGTCAGCTTCAGAGGTCTGGTTTCATCAGGGTAAGGCCATGTGGCTTCTCCTCTGGCTCCTTCAATTCCTCACATGCTGCCATCTTGTCTTGTCCGTAGTTCATTGTCTCTCATCTCCAATTGGGAAATACCGCTAGACTTCCCATAATTCTCAGGAGAAAGTCATGCCCACACAGAGGCCTCATTGACTGCTTAATGGCTTTCTCCAGATGAATAGGCTAGACTCCACCCCTACATCCCAATCATGAAATTGACATCACAACTTCAAGACCGCCACAATGATTGATGACAGTAGCAAGATGACGCAGTAACAACAGAAACCGCTTGAGGCGCTGTGTGAGAGGATGGAGGCCTGAGGAAGGTGGAGAAGCTCTCCAACAAGGAAGCCTGTCCAAGAAAGGCTCTGTGTCAGGAAGTCATTTCCCACCAGACGGCTGGGGGACAGCCCCGTCCTCTACAGACCCCCATGGCTCTGGGCTAGTGACACACTCAGGAAGCTGGAAGACCACAGGCCGGCGGGTGAGAGTCACATGGACCCCAAGTCCGAGGGCACGTCGTGGCAGGGGGCTCAAAGCTCTGAGTTGGGCAGCCCACGTGGGCAAAGGGGCAGAGGGAGACAGGGAGGCGGGTCCCCGGTATCTCATTCCCAAGGAGGTCTCTCCAGGTGGTGACCTGGGGGGCAGATAGGACACCCTCCACCTCCACACTGACACTGTCAAGCTGACACACAGCTGCCTGCCCCTGTGACGGCCTCACGTCCAGTACACCCTCTGTTCCACGTGGAGCCGAAGAACCGTTCTACTTGTCTGCCTCTCCCACTCACGTGGACGCTCTCCCTGCGCCCGTCACCTCTGGGGCTGTCAGGAGCAGTCACAGAGGACATCGGACTGGTTTGGGAAGGGAACAAGCGCTTCATTTCGTTTTAACCAAGAAGCTTACTCAAAACAACAAGACGCTTGACCTCAAGGATAAAGCCATCTAGACTGCACTTCCTGGATAGTCATTTACCCCTCAGAAAGGCAACTGCCCCATACGTAGAAGCTACCTGTAAAAAGACATCCGCCCGCCCTCGGTTTTACAGTGGTGAATGCAGAACACGAGAACTCTCCGGCTGACCAAGCAAGGTGCCCAAGGGGGTCTTTTCTGGGGGTCTCTTTCGGTTTGGCTTTGTTTGTTTGCTCTGTTAAGCAGGGAGAGCAAAAACCGCTCCCTGGAATAGGGAGGAGGCACGCTGACTGAGTGCACAGTTTCCCCAGCCCGTCCCACGGGAGGGGGTTAGCACGGGAGTGAAACCCCAGAAGGAGTGCAGTGTGCGTGTGCACAGGTGTACAATTAAGGTCGGGGGAGGGGGGGGAGAGACTAGAGGCATCTGGACTGTGGTCATCAGCATGCAGGGAAACCACTGTGGTTTTCTGGGGGTGGGGGAGGGGATGGATTCTTGGTCGGCAGGGACAGAGTTCTGGAGGGAGGAGCGGGTTCCCTGTTAGCAGAGGAGCCCAGGGTGCCTTCGACATTCTTCGCCACCACCATAATTCAGACACATCGATCCTTCTTCACGCTTTCTGATTCAACATCCTACCTTCACATCCATCTGAGGCCATGGAAAATGCCATGGCGTGCACACACATGAATATATTTATATATGGTGATGGGGAACCGATCTGCGTGCAAATATTTATAGGTTTAGTATTAAGGAAGCAGCTGGGCATTGGGCTTCTACTCAAGTACTCTCTCCATGCAAGAACACTTCATTCTATTAAACAGGCATGCCATGATGCTCACTTTCCCGACACGATTGCTGAAAACTAAGTGGGTATATAAGCAAATGTGGTAAAGAAAGCTGATGGTGACCGGCTATCAAAAGATAGAGCATCTGGGGTCTTAAAGGCTTACGGATAAACAAGCAGCCATCTAGCTGAGAAGCAACAAAGCACACATGAAAGAAGCATACCAGCCTGTGTGATCATGAGTGTCCATGGAATTAGGTATCAGGCATCAAAGAACAAAAAAAATATTGTGAGTGAAGGAGAGTTCAGGGTGGAGACCCAATGCCCATCTATAGGCAAGTGGACATTCCCTTAGAGAAGGTTTGCAGGGAGGAGAGGAGCAATTCGCGGTGCAGTGTAGCAACGATGAAACATGCAACTGTCCTCTACCATGTTTCCCCGAAACTAAGACAGGGTCTTATATTTACTTTTCCTCAAGAAGACACCTTAGGGCTTGTTGTCAGAGGATGTGTTATTTTTTAGAAGTACTGTACAACAACCTACATTTCTTCAATTTTAGTATATGTGCTGATGAAGCGAGCACCATTTCTTCAAATATAGTTAAGTCATCATCTTCTGGAACATCAACATAATTCTCCAAACCCGAGTTCCATCCTGAATTTCTTGTGATTCGCTTTCCTTTAGAACCATTGGTCCTGATCTCTCATGTTGAGCAACAGAGCTCTCATTCAATGAGCAGCGCTGATCCATGACACCTGCTCAGAGTGCATTGGTAACAACACTGTCAGTGATTTTTTGTTTTGTTTTTGGGGCATCACTGCTCTCCGGTGGTGGGAGTAGGAGGCCCAGCCCCACTGCTGGAATTGAACCTCCGTCACAGTGGGCCGCAGTCCCGCGCACAACCACTATGCCACCGGGGCTCAGCCCACTGTCAGTGATTTTATTCCATGAATTCTTCACCCAAATCACGACCTCTTGCAGGCTAAGCTTCACAAAGACTCCATGTTGATTTCTTGTCATTCCATTTTCAATGCAGTCATTATCTCCATGCGCAAGTTGTCTTTGAATGGCTTGTTAATTGCAATATCAAGAGTCTGCAGACCGGTCACGATGGGGCAGATGTGAAGGGCTGCCCATCTTCGTCACCACTCTATGATGAAATACATGGGTTGTGCAGATACATTGCTTAGCCACGCCCACCACTGGGTCTTATTTTCAGGGTAGGGCTTATATTACGTAAATGCTTAGAAATTCTGCTAGGACTTTTTTTATGGGTAGGTCTTATTTTCAGGGAAACACAGTAGTTCTTTAATGCTTCCTCCCCCACCCCACCCATTATCATGATCCCAATTCTACTTTACAAATCCAGCTAGACCAGAGGATGTGCATTAGAGCAGATAGGAATTAGGAACCCAGGGGATCCAGAAGAGATGATCCTCTCAGGGTCAGTGGTGAGAGTGGCGATTCCAGGAGGGTGGAGAGAAGGTGGGTCAGAAAGGGGGAACTGGTGCACGGGACTGCGGCCCACTGGGTTGGAGGTTCAAATCCAGCAGCAAGGCTGGGCCTCTCCTCCCACCACGAGAGGGCAGTGATGCCCCACACACAAAAAAAGAAAGGGGGAACTGATCACAAAGATCTACATATAAGCTCCTCCCTGCAGGACAGACAACAGAAAAGTGGATGAAGGGAGACATCAGACAGTGTAAGACATGACAAATAAGAATAATTTATAAATTTTCAAGAGTTCATGAGGGAAGGGGAAAATGAGGAGCTGATACCAAGGGCTCAAGCAGAAAGCAAATGTTTTGAGAATGATGATGGGAACAAATGTACACATGTGCTTGACACAAAATGGATGCATGAATGGCTTGTGATGAATTGTATGAGCCCCCAATACAATGATTTTTTTTTTAAGAAAGAAAATGTCCTGGCTTGGGTCGGACACACATTAGTCCTCAAAGTAATCTACTCGTTTTTCAACGTGTGGTTACATCATCTGTTGTCAATTTGAGACTTAAGAGTGAAGGGGTGGAAGTTAGCCTGTCAATCGGATGGCAGCTTGATGACCTCCTTTGGAGTCGCTCAGGAGGTAAAAGCTCTCATTGGAGGAAGGACACAGGCTCACTCCCTGGGAGACACAGCAGCTGAGAAGACACATGGAGCTATGCCTGTGCCCCGAGCTGGAAAAGCCATGTGGAGACCCCTGCCAGCGCTGAGAGGCTTCCACTCACTGCCTCTGGATCCACAAGACTCCCCCCCCACTGGCCTGTGATCTTCCTGCACTGGGCATCATTGCACGTGCTTCATGAGTCTGAAGAGGTTCTTAGAGATTGGTATGGTACATATGGATTAATACTGGACCTATGGACTTGGATGTTGTCTCACTATTCAATTGCTTTTAGGCCCCTCTCTTAGACACATATGGAGTCTCCCTGGAGTTGTTGCTCTAGTCTACCCAGAGTAATGCACAGCACTTCGAACAGGTCTTATGCAGCTGATTTAACCAATGCAATGTGTCATTTGATCTCTTGACTAATACTTCCGTGACTATTGATTGTGGGTCAAAGCAAGACAAAATCCTTGACAACTTCCATCTTTTCTCCATTTATCGTGTTGTAGCTACGGGTCTCGTATCAAGGATTTGGGTCTTCTTCACATGGAGCTGTACTCCCGACGGAAGGCTGCACTCCTTGCGCTCCACCGAGCAGTCCTCCCAGCCCTCCTCCCTTTCAGCAAGCAGGGCCGAGAATGGGTCCTCCTCCCATCCTGACGCCACATGCTCCTTCCTGCAGACTGGCTTCTCTGAGCATTCCCTCAGCATGCAGATGGAGTAAGTACGGTGAGAGGACCTCACCCTGGCACACACCGTCCTTGACTTTAAATCGTGCAGCACGTCCTTGAAAAGCCCACCACATGTTGAGGGCGACCGTGTTGATGGGAAAATGCAGCGGTGGGTGGGGAGATGCTCTGAAATTTGGCACATTGGCCTTGTGCCGGGAGGATTTGAAAGCTGGCTGCTGGCTGCGAACCCCCCAAACCTGAGGCCAAGCCTAGAAGCTGCCCTGGCTTCCTGGAGAATATGGAGCCTTCCTTGAAAGGGGGGGACCCACGGGCCTTTCAAAGCCGTGTGCATTTCACTGGACGAACTGGCTCTGAAGGAAGCCACCATGAAGGAAGCCACAGTGCTTTCATGCCGCCCTCCAGTGACATTTTGAGAGTGAAAATCACCCCTCGAGTAACAGGCGATTCCACCACAAATGGAGACTACATTGTATCCGTGAGGACTGTCCAGCCCCCACAGTTATATCGCCCAGAGAAAGCACGACCTCCCTCCCAAGACAGCTGTGAGCTGTGAGCTGGCGATGCAAATGGGAAAAGTCACTACCTGAAAAAAAAACAAAGCTCTATGCATGCATCTGTGGGGGCTGAATGACATTGTGCCCACTGTACACTCTTGGCTAGGGGATGGAGTCAGATTTGTCAAGGTTCCCGATGGAACCTCCTTGGGGTGGGGTTGGTTTTTTGGGCATCACTGCCCTCTGGTGGTGGGAGTAGGAGGCCCAGCCTTTGCTCCGTGGAGCTGGAATTGAACCTCCATCCCAGTGGGCCGCAGTCCCGCGCACAATCACTGCGCCACCGGGGCTCAGTGTACACTCTCAGTGTAAGAGAGTGAGGGATGCTGGGAACTGCCTCTCTCTGTCTCTCTGCTTTCCCTCTGGCCTGGGATGTGGCTGAGACTCTGCCTGTCTGGAAGGTGGTTCCACAGGGCCACGGGACCCTGAGAGATGCCAACTCCCTGCCCTGTTCCCCTCAGCCTTGGATCCAAGTGACGTAGTGCCCACTAGCCGGTGCTCCTTCTGCTTCCTGGTTCACCACCGTGTCACCAGAGTGGCTGCTTGAGTCAGAAGAGGGACTTAGGACTTGTGGGCTTGAACTGGACTGGTCAGGGATACCTTCCTGATATGTAATTACTTTTAAAATATATATATAGATTTTATTGAGGGCTCTTATAGCTCTTATAGCATTCAATACATCATTTGTATTAAGCATGTTTGTACACATGTTACTATATTTATTTCCAAATATTTTCTACTTGAGCCCTTGGTATAAACTCCTTTTTCCCTCTTTCCTCTAGTTCTTTTTTCTAACTCCAGCTCCTCATATTTCCCCTCCCCCATGGACCACTAATAATTTACAAATTTTTATTACCTTTTCATATCATACACTGTCTAATGTGTCGCTTCACCCAGCCCCCTGTTGTCTGCACCCCCAGAGAGGAGGCCATATGTAGATCCCTGAAATTGTTCCCCCTTTCTATTCCCCCATCCCTCCATGCTCCCAGTATCACCACTCCCCCCACTAGTCCCGAGGGATCAGCTATCTTAAATTCCTCATGTTTCCTGGTCCAGTGTACATCTCCTGGTCTAGCTGGATTTGTCTGGTAGAATTGCGATCATGATAGTGGGTGAGAGGAAGCATTTGAGAACCTGAGGAAAGTTGCACATTTCACTGTTACTACACTGTACCTTGACTGGCTCATCTCCTCCCTGCAACCCCTATGTAAGAGGATGTCACTTCATTTATTGATGGGCTTTAGGTCCCCAATCTGCACTCTCCCTCACTTATAATGATATAATTTTCAGTTCTTTGATGTTGATACCGGATCCCTTTAAATTACTTTAAAAATATACGATGACTTTGTGTTAGTCCGGGTAGACTAGAGAAACAAATTCATAAACATGCATATGTGTAGAAGAAAAAGGCTTATATACAAGAAAATATCCCAGCCCAGTCCAGTCCAAGATCATAAATCAGATATTAGCCCTTATGCCTGATACCAATCTGTACAACCCTCTTCAGACTCAGGAAGCACATGTGATGACACCAGGACAATCGCAGGCCTGTGGGTGCAGAGTCTTGTGGATCCAGTGGTGGTAGAAGCATCTCAGCGCTGGCAGGGGTCTCCCCGTGGCTCCTCCAGTTTCCAGGGCTCAGGGTCTACCAGCATGCTGCCATGTGTCTCATCAGCTGCAATGTCTCCCAGGGAGTGAGCAGAGAGACAGTGTCTCTGCCTCCAAGAAGGAATGACCAGATTTCCCAGAATTCCCAGGAGAAGGCCATGCCCACTCAGAGGTCTCATTGGCTAGCTCCAGATGGACGGGCTAGACTCCCCCCTACACTCTGAATCCTCAAATTGACACCAGTTAAGCTGACTGCCACAGACTTCTTGGTATAAAGCTCTCCCTTATCCACAGATGAGCGTCACTGGATTGGTTTCCGCTGAGAACCTGGCCTAGCCCAGTACACATGCATGCTCGCTGGTTTAAGTGATCTAGAGAACCCAGTCTAAGGATGCATTCTCTTCCTCCTCTTCGGGGCACTGATAATTTGTGTCTGTGTGAGCACGCATGCTGTAGGCTGCATAAAAAGACCACCACAAAGGGGACCAGTTTACAGATCACCACTCCTGCGGGGCTGTTGGGAGAGGAGAGTGGGAGACCCCTGTTTAAAGGTGTGACAGGGCTGAGCCCCGGTGGCATAGTGGTTGTGCGCGGGACTGTGGCCCACTGGGACGGAGGTTCAGTTCCAGCAGTGAGGCTGGGCCTCCTACTCCCACCACTGAAGAGCAATGATGCCCCCCCCCAAAAAAAAAAGGTATGACAGTTGTTTAATCTCCTGTCCACTTACAGAGGGGTGGAGTCTATCCTGTCAATCAGGTTGCAGCTCGATGACCTCAGTTGGAGGCGTGGCAGATATAAATCTCTCCCTGGAGGCCAGACACACCTCATCCCCTGCAAGACATGCCTGACAAGGAGCCAGTGGAGACCCTGCTTCCAGCGCCACTGGATCCACAAGACTTCCCACCCACTTGTCTGTGACCTGCCTGCATTCGGCATCATTGTATGACTGCGTGAGTCTAAAGAGGAGTTTATGCACAAGCAGCGACAGATGGGGTAGGTAAGGACTTGGGCACTTGATCTGCACCGGGCCGGGATGCTTTCTAAATGTACAGTTGCTCTTTGATATTCTATATCCAGTGTTATTATATATCCAGATATTACATATCTGGCCCTGTTTCTCCTGTCTCTCACAGGAAGATGGCTGGCCATCCATCCCCTGGGCATCATCCAGTGAAGCTCCTGGCCACACAGGGTACCACCTCATCGCTGCTGAGGGGCAGGGCTTCAGGGACAGCTGAGCATCTCCTGAGACCGCAGTGTGGGGGTCCGGGCTGCGTTTTCATCCGGCGGCTCGGGAAGGACCCTCCCCTCCCTCACTGAGGCCGATGGCAGAACCCATGTCTGGTGACCCGGGGCTGCAGGCTCTGACTTTGGGTCCACAGGCGTCTGGGCCCGCCCTCGGGTCCTCGGGATGCCTGTGAAGCTCTGTCTCGCTGGAGCCCCTCCTCGAGGCCACTCACTGCATCAAGCCTGAGGGAGAATTCCCCTCCATCAGGCTGGGAGGGTGTCTTACTTAATGTGACCCCACCAACGGCGTCACCGCCCATCACCTCCCCCCCAGTCTGTTGGCCTGAAGCCAGCCACTGGCTCCTCAGGCCGCAGAGAGGGGTAGGGTTGACAGAGGGTGAGCAGCAGGAGGGAAGGAAGGGGGGGTCCCTTTATCACCCACATTCCCACCTAACCTTCTTTTCCTTCTGGAGTTCCAGAGCGAAACCAGACTCATTGCCACCCTGTGGATGCTGACCTTGCAGGACAGGGAGAAACTTGCCCTGTGAGAAAGAGACGGTCACTCTTCCCGGGAGCGGAAAGCCTCGTCTTTCTCCCGAGGAGAGGCTGGTGATTTTGAACTGCTGGCCTTGCAGTCAGCGGGCGGACCTATCACCCGACACTGCAGCGGCTCCCTGCCAGACCACCCGCCGGGAAGGGCCATGGCCACCCGCCCCCGCCCCCCCCCCATCTTGGGCCTCCTTCCTCCCCCT
>PVJH01029115.1:0-26589 GCA_004026705.1 Nesogale talazaci | reverse complement strand
CCAATTGGGTGAGGGGGTGGGGGGGAGACACCTGAAGAGCTCCCAAGGGGCTGCTCTTAACCTCCCGAGAATTCTGGCATAGAACCACCTAGGTATGAGGGCTGGAACCCCATGGCACATGTGGGGACCATGTGCATTCTGGCCCCACTGCATCAGAGGCTACCCCTCAGAGGGAGGTGGGGACCAGGGAGGCCTGGGGCGCAGATCCATGTGACCCTGACAGGTCCTCCCAGAGGGGCAAAGCAGGTCAGTCCAGGCCCCAAGTGGGAGAGTCCATCGGGTACAGCTCCTAGAAGGTAGTCTACTGATTGGGTAAGAAAGGCTATGTCTCCTCCCACAGCCCCCCTAAGTTGAAGGCTTTCCAAAAAGTCCCTTGAAAATAGCAGGATGTTGTTCCACGAGATCATGTAGTGCCATCAAGTTGGTTTGGGGGGCCGTGCCTGGAGTGCTATTGAAGTCCCTGCCCCCTCCCCCCTGCTCCCCCATCTCCCCAGGCATGGCGGGACCACCTGTCTAGGCTGTGCTTACCTTGCAGCCCACCAGGTAGAAGTTCTTGATGGTGTTGGGGCTGAGTTCGCCGATCATGAAGGTGACACACCTGCGGAGGGGAGATGAGTTGGCCAGGCGCCCGGCGGTTGCTGCCCCCCTCAGGACATGGAAGGAGACTTGTCTGCAAGCTGTGGACATGTGGCTGGAGCACACGCCCAGCAAGGCCATTGATGAAGCCCTGCCCACCCTGCTTAAGGAAACCCAGGCCCAGGGGACAGCAGCATAGCTCAGAGGGAAAGTATCTGCAGGTGCCTCCTGAGTCCAGGTGTCATGTGGTCACCTGAGGGAGCTCTGAGGGTGTCTCCTCTTGGGCTGAAGGGCATGCAGAAGGTTGCCTCCCTGTTTCTCTGCTCTCCAAAGGGGAGATGCATTAATTGTGCTAGGGGACACTCCAGAACCCAAGAGTGCCTAAGAGCAATTCCATCCACACAGGATGTCCAGAAGGGCCAGACACAGAGGTGTGTGTGATGGGTGGTGGGTGGGGGGAGGCTGGTGAGGGGTTAGACTGAGCTGCTGGTGTGTGTGTGTGTGTGTGTGTGTGTGTGTGTGTGTGTGTGTGTGTGTCTGCTTCCTAGACACCAGGCCTCCTTTGGGAAGATGAAGAGTGCAGAACTCGACAGACTCTCGAGCAGCTAGCCTGCTCCCAACGTGTGGACATGTGTGAGGGCACATACATGTGTCTCCATGTGCACGGCTTGCATGTCACCATCACGACACTAGCCCATCTACTGACCCAGATGTTGATGCAGGTGTGGAAAGGACATGCCCTGGTAGGACCTATGTACCCCTCCCTCAGTTTGAAGGTGGGGAGAGAGGGGTGCCGCCAAAGCACACAGCGTGGGGGTGCTGTGACGGTTCAGAGGAGGTGACCCCTGAGTCCTTACGGCCACCCCCACCAGCAGGCATCAGCAGACTCTCAGAGTCAGGCAACGTCCAGCCTGGGGAGTGCAGAGACACCTTGGTCTCTGGCCTGGAGGATCCGTCCCATCCCCGTCTGTGGGCTCCTGGACAGGCAAGTGCTGGGCTTCCTCATCGGGGAGAAGGTAGGTCTGGCTCATGGGGTCAATACCAGGAGGTGGGAAAGGAAGAACCCTCCCCCAGACAGGCCAGACCTGTGGGTCCCAACATAAGACAGGGCACCCAAGGCTCCCAGGCAGGAGGTAGCAGGTAACCAGCCTGCAGCCACCAGAGAGAGACTTCCTGAACAGCACCAGGAGTTGGGGCTCGGAAACTCCGTGAGGACAAAGTCACGGTCCCTGCTGAGCTGGAAAGGGACCCACCGGAGAGTGGGGGCCCCCAAGAAAACCCCAACATTCGCCCCCTGGAGCCTGCAGGGTGAAGGCCAGGGCTCTAAGCCCAATCCACTGGGCAGACAGCCCCAGCTCTGCTCCCCTCCTCGGCAGGGCTGAGCCCAGGCTGGTCACTGCCCAGAGCACCTTTCCAAGACACGGTCCCCTGCTTCCGTGCCCTCCCTAGACACGAGCGGGTCAAAGCCACTGCTGCCTCTGAACTCCTGCACACAGAGAAAGTGGCAGCAGCCTCCTGGAGGGCCAGGCCCCAGACATCTGTGTGGGTTTCAGCGAGGCTCAGGGCGGCTGTGGGAGGATCCACACAGGGAGGGCTGAGGCCTGTGGGCTCCCTGGAGAGATCCCACCACACTCACAAGCTCTGGTCCACTCTAGAGAGCTCGTCTCAGAGAGGTCTGGTCACACATGTCCCTTAATGCCATGTCCCTGCGCGTGCTGTCAAGGCCCACGCCGGGCACACCCTGTCTCTCTCGGCTCTCCGGCTGAATAATAATACCCTGCTTCATATCTATCCATCCATTCACTGAGGATGCATCTGACTCGCGGCGACCAAGATTGTGACTCTTTAAGGAAGAAGAAAGCCTCGTCTTTTGCCTGAGGAGCGGCTGGTGGATTCCAACTGCTGGCCTCGTGGTTCGCAGTCTAATGTCTATCCTGCTTTGAGTCAGAATGACTCGACGGCAGTGGCCTTGGTTCTGGGTTATTGATGGAGAACGGGCCATGTTGACTGTTCTGCTTGTTTATTCTCTAACAATCCACATGGGCAACTTCTATCAAAGGGGGAAAAAACATTGTTTCAAAGAGAAAGAAAGGCTTTATTGGCATGAGCAGAAATGATGGTTGCTGGCAGTGTGGAACAAGTTGGTGTGGGGGGAGGGGGCGGGGTGCTGGTCTTCAAAGGGCTGGCTTGAGTGCCCTCTCCACAGAGTGGAGGCGATAGGCTCTGCGGCCCCAAATGAAAACAGGTGCCATTGAGCAGCAAGCCAGGTGTGGCTGCTACAGGGAAGTTGCTTCACAAGAATCCTGGTGGACCTGCTGCTTAAGTGTTGTGGGCGCTGACCACCACGTCAGTGGTTCAAATCCACCAGCCACTCTGCTGTCTGCTCCCTCCATACTCCCGGCCCTGGCGCCAATGCAGACCCCTGGCCATCCGAGAGGACAAGGCAGAACTGTCCTTGTGGTTGAAAGGGGCTTGAGGCTAGAGAAGGGGATCACTTAGGTGCGGCAGCATGCTAGCGGGAACCAGTGCCCCAGTTCCTAAGTTCAAAGCCCTGTTCAAATTAAGAAGCCTTGGATCCCAGCCTGGGGAGGGCCGGCAGAGGAAAGGAATCCTGAGTTGGTTTTATGGGGGGGGAGGGGGGGGAGGTGGCGGATGGGGTGGGGGGAGGGGGGAAGCTAACCTAGCACTTTCTTTACCTTTGGAAGAGGGCGCTGAACTGGAGGATGTGCGCGGAGGCCAGCACCCCCAGCACGTCACCCACATTCATCTCCAAGTCGTTCCTGTAGAGACTCCTCAGGGCCGTGGTGAAGGCTGCCGAGGATGGAGGCAGCCGGTCGGTCAGGTGGCACCTCTGCACCCTGAGGAACCACCTGCCCCCCTCCAGCCGTGCCCTTTTGTGGCCACCTCCCTCTGTGGGGAGGCTGGGCGGATGACAAGGGTGCTCAGAGAGAACCAGACTGGACTGTGGCAGAAGGGACACTCACAGATGCTTTGGGGGTCACCTCAGTGGGGAGACCAGGTCAGGGGCTCTTTCCTCGGCTATTGGGGAGGTTGGGGGCACCATGGTGAAGTGCTACTCCCAAGTTTCAACCCACCCGCCACCCCTAACCCACAAAGACCGCACCGTGGGCACTGGCTGCAGCCCTGCCCTCTGTCCTGATTCTGAGGGACTCCGCTCACAGCGGGGGCAGGGGGGATGTCAGGGGGTCGTCTTTTCTTGGTTGGGCTTTAGTTTTCCCTGATTAGAACACAGCGGGGGCGCTGCAAATGGCTTGCCAGTGTTTGGCCACTAAGGAAAAGGTTGGGGATTCTGACCCACATGGAGGCCCCTTGGAAGACCGCCTGGGGCTTTAAAACTCTCCTGAGGATGGAATGAAAAGGCAGCAGGGTTTCCCCATGGACTTTTGGAAAAGCCCGTGGAGCACAGTGCTATTCTGACACCCGTGGGGGATGGAGAGTTGGCCTGGCTTGGTGGCAACTGGCTCTCTTTGTGACCCGGCCCTTGTGCCCTGTGAAGGGACATGAGCCCCTCCTCCTCCTGCAACAAGTGTCACTGGTCTGCAGAGGAGGGTGGGTTCCCCTTGGGGAGTGATGGCCAGCAGACGGCCAGTTTCCCAGGGAGTCTAGGAACTTTAAGAAGGCCGAGGGCCCCGGGGAGACATGGACAGTCCAGGAGCTGCACGGCTTTGGCCGGGGACAAAGATGGACTTGGCCAGGCCCGCAGGCAGTGCTGGGAGGATGACTCGGGTGAGCTCTGAGGACAAGGGTTTCCCAGAACTCCGACCGACTTCAAAACCCACGAGCCCCCATGAGATGGCACATGGTGTTGTTGAGGGCTCAGGAGGGCACCCTGGGGGCAGCAGGCAGGCAAGCGGGGAGAGTCTGGGAAAGGGGCATTTTGCTGGGTCTGTTTTGAAGAACCATCATTCTGTCCCCCCTCTGTGAGCTTCTGGCCACTTTTAGATAACAAGAACCCCCTTACCCCATGTCCTCCCTCCTTCCTTTCCCCCCAAACTGCCCCCACCCCATTTCTTTATCTCCCTTGAGGCACTGGCCACGGACATGATGGGCCAATGAGTGGGTGTGTCTGTGGCTTAGTCTTTGCCTCTGCTGCCCGTGGGTCCCCTGTGCACCCCCAACCCGGAGATGAGAGGGAGCACCTTACCTGCTTTGGTGACTAGTGGGTCATTAATCCGCAAGGAAATGGTCATCTTCTTCACGGGGGCAGGCTCTCTGCCCTTCCCAGGGAACTGAGCTGGGGAAGGACGTGGGACCATGGTGTAGAGGCCGCAGATGGTTCTGGGAGGTGCTGGGCGATGCACCCCTCCCCATTCCTTGAGCCCTGGCAGGCACTGTACTGTGTGGACAGTACTTTACACTCACAGCTACAATTTTTAGAACACTGACTGATGGAACAGAATTCACCTTCTCTTGTCAGCATCATTGAGAAGAGGGATGTCATTTGAATAGTTTTAAGACTCCTGAGAGAGTTCCAAAAGCAGTACCAACCAAGCTCACCTGTGGGCCTCCCTCCTGCTTCCCCCAGGGAAAGGGCTCATGTGCTGGCCATCAGCACCAGGACACTGTTGCCCAGTCCGCTCTTCACACGGTTACTCATGGTGACTGTCTCTGACTAGGTGGTGAATGTGTGTGCATGGAGACACACGCGCGCACACACACATACACCGGTACTTAGCTCACAAACATGCACACAGACATCCCAGCACCCAGCACCCAGCTCACACACACACGCACACCAGCCCTCAGCTCACATCTGGCACAAAGAAGGGCCGCCCTGCAGAGTGCTCCCTCGACTGCTGTGGCATGAACGGGGCCAGCCCTGGCGGTTCAGAACCACCCATTGCTCCTTAGGAGAAAAAGGAGGTTCTCTGCTCCCATCAAGAGCTAGTCTGGGCTGAGCCCCGGTGGCGTAGTGGTTGTGCGTGGGACTGCGACTCACTGGGATGGAGGTTGAATTCCAGCAGTGGCTCCACAGGAGCAAAGGCTGGGCCTCCTACTCCCACCACCAGAGGACAGTGATGCCCCCCGACAAAAACAAAAACAAAAAAGAGCTGGTCTGGGAATCCCACCGACAGGGTCGCGCTCAATCGGTGGACCCAGTGGCGGGGTGGGGGTGGGGGGCGGGGGGCGGGAGTGGAAGCTGCCACTGGGACTGGGCCTCCAGGAGAAAATAGAGGCAGCCTGATCCACCATGACACCCTCCCCACCGGCTCTGCTTCCAGGGTGTCTGAAGTGTGACGGAGAACATTGCTAGTACGTATTCATGGAGTCCGATGATCCAAGTCCAAGCCTCTCCAGTGGCCCCACGCCCCTGGCCCCCACTCCCTCCCATGCCTGCTGACCAGGGCGGGGCCAGGAGTGGGGAGCTACAGGGCTCACATGCCATCCTCTTGAATGGAGTGACCCCCCTGCCTACACGCTGTCCCCAACCTGGTTCTCACTCCTTTTCCTCAAAGGCCCTCGTCTCCGTGGGTCCAACATGGGGCGCCCTCTCTTTTCCCTGCCCAGGACCTGGCAGGGGCTCTTGAACATGGGAGGGCTGGCCTGGTGGAAGGAGAGGACTCACGCCCCCCACACCCCAGGGCCGAATCTGGTGCCCTCGGGGGGGGGGGCAAGTCATGGGAGTGGCCTGAGACAGGAGCCACATGCTGTCCCGCCGCCGGTTGGGCCCCGTCACAGGCTCTCTGTCCCCCACCTAGCAGGGCGTGGAACCTCCCTGCCTCATCCTCACACACCCAACTCTGTTCAGGCACTCAGTGACATCAGCACCCATTTATTGAGCAACTACTAAGCGTTGGCCTGTCCTGCCTCTGGCTCCTGGAGGGGAGAGAGGGAGGCCCTCCTAGGGGACCCGGCACACGACAGGGCACACAGGAGAGGTAGCCAACAGGACCACAGACCACGCTCTTGTCTGAGCCTCGCCCCAGGTGGCCGACATAACGGACAAAGACCTTTGTCATAGCTGCCACGTCAGAGTCAGCTCCCCCCATTTTCTACCCACCCAGCCCCCACTTCAGGTTAAGCCTTCAGTTCCAACGGGAAGACAACGTGGATGTCAGTGGGTCGGGTTCTGTTGTCTGTGGGCCTTCCACTGCAAGCCCAGAGAAGTGGGCAGTGGGTTGGAGAGGATGCGGGGGGGAAGCAAAGAGACGACACTGGGCGTGTTAGGACTGAAACTCAGGAAGAAGAGAGTGGCCTCAGAACTCGTGGGAATGAGACTGGTTTAGAGAAAAGACAATGGAATGGAAACGCCTACACAGCCAAGCTTGGGCCATACACGCCCCTGATGCCAGGTGGCCTCCCAGAAAGCCCTCTGAAGACAAGGCCGTAGGGAGTGTCTCTCCATCTGTGAGGCTACGTCCCCTATTGGACAAGGCTTGAACGATTATGAGAAGACTAACTGGCCCTTACTAAGCATGACTATGTGCAGGTGTTGTCCTAGGGCTCCAGGCACCCCCCACCCAGACTGAACCCTTACCCCTGTTTCTGGGCTAAGGAAACAGACGTTCCAGTTGCTGAGGTCAGACAGTCTCACTCCACAGGGGAAGACCACAGCTTAGCCCTGAACAGTCAACGCGACCTTGGTCTCAGAAGAGAGAGCCAAGACTGGTGGGCGGAAGGGGACCCTTGAGCTGGAGGCATCCTGGACTGGTGCCAGTGAGACATACCTCTTAGGAGCTTCTCCAGTTCCCTCAGGGGGTTGACAGAGCCTCTCGACAGGCCCAGCAGGTACAGTCTGGCCAACGTATCGGACTGAAAGAGCTGAGGCTGGTGGAGCTCCCACTTGAAGCCCAGGCACTCAAGGATCACATCTGAGGGGGCAAAGCATCGCTGTAGTTATGCTCCCCCACCCACCCAACGTGAACCCCCTTCTCCCCGATCTGCCTCCAGTCCTCATGGCAGGGCTGGGGCACATCCCGCCTGAAGGTCAGCCGCAAAGGCCATCCCAGTAACGACTGTGCCCCGCCTCGCCCCAGTTTCCCAAACTGAGTCGGTAAAATGCTCAGCCAGGATGGCATGGGAATGAAGTCCGAAATGTCCAAATGCCACGGGCAGGGAAAGACATTCCCCATGGCCACCCCCCCCCCCACCTTATGGCTTTGACACCCGCTGACTGACGTCTGTGTGTTCACAGCATTTAGGGGGTCGATCGATCTTTTTCATAGGGGACTCCCCTGGGCATTGCAGATGGTTAGAGCTGGGGTCTCAGATCACCCCACACCCAATGTGACACCCCCAAAAAACTCTCCAAACATTGCCCAATGGCCCCTGTAGGTGAAAATCACTCCAACTCTCCCCCACCCCTATCCGCCCCCACCCCCTCCACACACACACACGCTGAGATTGACTACACTCTTATCTTTCTTCCCCGGGAGCGACTGGGGGTTTTGAACGGCTGCCCTTGCAGTTAACAGTCCAGCGTGCCATTCCTGAGCCACCAGGGCTCCTGTGGTGGTCTGTGACGTACTCACTGGCATCAAGTCAAAACTGACTCACAGGGATCCCTGATCACAGGACAAGGTAGGGCTGTCTCTGTGGGCGTCGGGGACTTTAACTCTGTACGGGAGGGGACGTTCTGGTCATTCCCTTGAGGAACCACTGGTGACCTTTCAGATCTCTGCCCAAGGAGAAACCACTAAGCCACCGGGGCTCCAGTCTTGGGCTGTTGGGACCTAAGCATCCCCTGTCTGAAAGGCGGCTGCCCTGTGCAATACAGAGAGAGGGTGGCGTGAGCAGGGCCTCTGCAGCCTCACTGCCCTCGAGGGTCTGCAATGGTCAGGGAGACTGCTTCGTGGGCGTGCAGTGGGGGTCAGAGGTGACGGTGAAGGGCTTTATGGGCGGGTGTCTATGTGTGGGCAGTGCAGGTGATTATGGGAGACTCAGAGAGGGACAGACAGCGAGGCCGAGTGAGGCCTGAGCCGGGGAGGACTGGTTGCCTGCCTACCTATGTGCCTGTGGAGGGTGGCGGAGGGGGCGGGCTGGGTTCCCAGGTTTAAAACAGATCTGAAATTCAAATTTGAAGCATTGGAACCCGGGAGCCACAAGCCAGCCACATTGCCCTGGTCCTTGGCTTGCCTTCCTGCGACTGTGACCTTGAACATGCGCTTCCCTTCCTGCAGCTAGCGCTCATCTCTGTCATCTCTGTGCTGGTGTCAGGAGGCCTAGTGGGGCAGTCACGAAGGGCTCAGCTGTAAACCCCGAGGTCTGCATTGTTCTACAGGAGAACAAATGGACCTGGCCATCTTCTCTCCTTATGCCCACGACCTGAGAGACCCTGAGATTGCTTGGTGCTGGCAGTGGGAGCCTGGCCTTCCACAGTAAACTCTGGATTGTGGTGGGGCCTCTCAGGTGGTCTGACTATGCTAGGTGAGAGAGCACCCCACCCATGAGCATGATCGTGGGTTAAGTGACCAGATGTCCTGCTTTTTAACAATTTAACAACGTCATGCGGCATTTTAAAATAAAATAAATATATCACAATACTATCTTGGCATTCTATGAACATTTTTGTTGCTCCATATAGACCAAATTTTTAATCAAGAACACCCCTCCCCCCGCCCTGGTCAATGGTGTCCTGCTGAAAATCAGATCACTTTAATCGTGGGCAGCAGCAGAACTGTGGCTCCTCATGGGTGGACTTTCAATGTCCGTCTGTTTTCTTTCAAGGCAGCAGATGTGGTGCAGACATCACTCATCAATCCCTGCAAGCCAGAAAATAGCCTCAGAAGACTTCTCAGGGCCAATCCAGATGGGTTGATGAGATCTGGGAGTCACACTGGCTCTGGTCTCTGAAACCCCCCCCTGTGGGGTGGCATTTATCCAAGAAATGTTTCTGGAAGGAACTCATCTAAATGTCCAAGACCCTCAGGCAACTCAAAATGCATCATGGTGCTTGCTTCCTTGGTAGCCATTAGCATGCTCAAGGGCATTTGTTAAGCTCGACTTGGCTCACCTGCACTTGATGACCAGCGGCCCCTGTGATGTCAGGCACTGCAGGGTGGATGCAAACCACACCGTATGGACCAGTGGCCTGGCCTGCCTTTCCCGGAGCCCGGAACCGTCCACTTCCCACAGCTGGCGATCAGGACTCACCGGCCTCTGTGCTCTGGATGGCCTTCTTCTTGGGATTCTCAGTGAGGAGCTTCTGAATCTGGGAAATGCAGGCTCTGAAGAAGAAGGAGAGACACGCGCACACAGCCAGGATCGAACTGATCTTTTCCGCCACAGGGAATGGGCACTGCTCTGACGCGAGCTCCCCGAAGGGGCCACCAACCCTTCTTACTCCACCTTGCCCTTTGGAAGAGCTTACGTAGTCCCTGTGGGTTGGCCAGTGGTAGAAAGGAGGCCTTTGTCGAAGGACGGACTCTGATTTCACCACTCTGTGGGTAGGCCTCGCCGGGGACTCATTGTTGAGTCTCTAAGGCTGGTGAGTCTCTAAGACAGGGACCCTTATGTAGGTGTGTGTGTGTGTGTGTGTGTGTGTGTGTGTGTGTGTGTGTGAGAGAGAGAGAGAGAGAGAGAGAAACCGGGTAAAAGAAGACAAGTTCTACTCCTTTGGGAAAAGTTGTTCATCAGCTCTTCTGTTCAAAGGTCATGGGGGCACCAAGCACAACCTGTCCCCAAACTATGTCCACTTTGCTTCTCTTCCAGGCCTCCCTGCCTCATGAAACCCCACCAGCAGCCTCCAGCACCCCCAGCCAGTGACCCAAGTGCTACCAAGGCCAACCATGCCCCCGTCCGCCTCAATGCACTGTTGCTGGAATCCATCCATGTCTTTTCATCCTTATCACTGCAAATTTCATCCAAAATCAAAACTCACTGCCCTTGAGTCAATGAGAGCCCACAGTGTCCTTGGCATTGACAGGGTCCAATTTCTGAGCCGGCAACTCTTTATGGGAATAGAAAGCCTCATCTTTCCCCTGAGGTGCTGTCAGTGGTTTCAAACTACTGACCTCACAGGGAGCAGCCCCAAGTGTACCAGGACTCCTTAGCTTCGCCCAAGCCATCACCCAAAGCAAAACAAGCCCCACCCATCGCTGAAGAGCCCATTCCCGGGGCTCCCAAGGCTGTGGAGCTTTATGGACACCACGCAGCTGCTGGAGGGTTCAAACTATCAACATTTTGGTTCGCAGCAGAGCGCTTCCCACGGCTCCACCAGAGCTCCTTCAGCCACCATCACCTCCTGGCTCAGCATTGCCTAAACTCCCAGTGTTCTGGCACCATGTGAAAGGCAAATCACACATCCTCCCTCCCCCGCCTCTCTCCTGCTGAAAATGCACCAATGTCTTCCCAGGGCTCCTGAGGTCAAGTTCCAAGTCCTTGGCCTGATCACACCTTCCCCAATCTCGGTCCTGCTTCCCTCTGCCCCTCACATTCCAACGCGCCCTTCCAACCTTGGAGACCCTGCGGCCTCTTGTTTCCACCCTCCCACATATGCTGTTCCCATGCCTGGAACCTATCCCTCTCTTCACTGACCCAGTCCCTGCTCAGCTGCCCCACTCAGACCAGGTGGGCGTGGCTGTCTCTGGAAAGTCCTGGCGATTGGTCATCCTCTTTGTCCATGCCCGGCCTTGCGGTTTGTTTGTGTACTTGCATGGCCCCCTCGCTCAACACTGTGTTCCAGAAAGAGAATATGGGACCTCGTGCAAGCCACCATGCAGGGGTGCCACAAACAGCCGGTGGACGGTGACACAGACGAGAGGCTAGTCCATAAACACCAGGCACTCACCGTGCTGAGCATGGAAACAAACCAGTGCCAAGGGCGGTCACCGGGGAGAGCCACCAGCCAAGAGGCACCCGGGCAGCACATTGGTCTGGTCAGTGCCAGGTCAGTCTGGCCAGGCTGTTTCCCGAGATCCCAGGAGGCCTTGGGGCCTGGGGCAAGTGGGTGTGGGTGGGAGGAGAGAGTGGCTTCCCGTGCCTGGGTCTCAGGAAGGAGTTGTGTATCTGAGCCACTCTGAATCCCGCCCGTGGCCTGGGTCACACGTCTGGTGACAGCTGGCTGAGGTCAAGCGCTCAGGGCTGTGATCTCCAAACGAGCAACAGGCTTTGGAAAATCTGGGGCAATGCCATGAGCTCAGCGGTCCTCACAGACACCACCGTCGCCCGCTGGGCAGGGGGTGCCAGACAGCAGACAGCCTCCCCTGGGTGTGAGCACGACTGGTCACAGGTCCCGTGTATGACACGCTTGGCAGACTCCAGGGGTGGGCCTTCATTCCAGGGTCATGGAAAGGCTACTGAACCCAGTGACCTCTGGGAGTTATCCCTTTGCCAGGCCTGGAGGCTGTTCTTGTGCCCTGCTGAGTCGTTCCACTGCAGGGGGACCCTGCAGGACAGAGTACAGCTGCCCTGGGTTTCCTAGGTCATTGTCTTTCCAAGGGGGGACTGGAATGGGGGGGGGGGCCACAAGCTCATTGCTCGCACAGAGCCGCCGCCACTGCTGCTGCAGTGCCAGGGATCGGTTCCAACGCACAGTGACCAGTGGGCAGCAGACTGGCACCCCCATCCTCCTTCGCCAGCCTCACGCCCTTGAGCCCGTCATTGTGGCCCTGCCCCTGAGAGGGTCTCCCTCTCTCCTTACTAAGGAATCCTGGTATGGTTCTGTATCACCTTGGGCTGCTGATCGCAAAGCCAGGAGTTCAAACCCACCAGCTGATCCTCGGGGGAAAGATGCTCCCATTTCAAAACAAAACAAAACAAAACTACAGTCTCAGAAACCCACAGGGATGGGGCGGGCGCAGACAAGAGAAAAAGGGGTTGAAGGGAGACAGCGGTCGGTGTAAGATATGAGAAAAAAATGTATACATTATCAAGGGTTAGTGAGGGAGGAAGGAAAATGAGGAGCTGGTACCAAGGGCTCAAGTAGAAAGAAAATGTTTTGAAAGTGATGGTGGCAACAAACGTACAAATGTGCTGGTCACCATGGATCCATGTCTGGATTGTGATAAGAGCTGTGAGACCCCATTAAACAATAGTAACACAACATAAAAACCACCATAAAAGGGAGCCTGGGGGTCCTCTGGGGTTTCTGTAAGTCAGAATGGATTCAGTGGAAGAGAGTGTGGGCCTTCTCTGGTTTCACCTTACCAAGGGCAAAATGCTTGTGGGGACTTCCAGTTTCATGGATAGCAGCCAAGCACCCCCTCTCCCCACTGCCCCCAGGATCCCTCAGAGACCAGAAGGTAGCCCACAGCCGCTGGGCCGCGGCGGACTGACAGGGAGCCTGGGGCACAGACTGCCCATCCTTACGGAAGCAAAGCAGGCAGCCTCATCTTTCTCTCTCGGAGCGGCTGGTGGGCTGGAACCAACGACCTGTGGTGAATACCACTGTGCCCCCGTGGGTTCTTGGATGGGAGCCTAGTGGGGACACTGGCCTGTGATGAGGTTGTGTGCGAGGTCTGGGGCGGGGGCGCTGCTAGGCTGGCCTTCAAAGTGAAGAAGGAACTAGGGAGGTCTCCCTGCTCCCCCGGGGGCGTCTGCACCTCCTGCCTCAGGGTCACCCCACACGCTGTTGGCTTGAACATGCGCAGGCCCCAAATCCACCTATTGACTAGGGGCGCCAGGCAGATGGGGGCCTGGATCCCAACCTTCTGTTTCTGAGACCCCGCCCGTCTCTTGTCTCACTCTTCCCTCTGGGCTGGACAGAGACTGTGATCCCATACTGCCGGGATCAGGGGCAGCCAGGGACCTATGCCTATGAAAGTCTGGCCCGAAGCACAGCCACACCTGGTCATTCCTTGTCTTCCCTGTTAAAACCTTCACTCCAGCCCACAATTCCCAAGGATCCCGGCTTCCGTGGGCTCCCCCCGCCCCCAAGCAGACCCCAGACAAAGATTGGCAAGCAAGTAGGATTATGTGGGCAGGAGCCCTAAGAGGGAAGGTCAGGACTTGAAGGAATGCGTCAGGGGTGCAAAAATCAAACAAAAACCAACAACCTAAGCTGTCCCCGTCCAGTTCCCGGGCCCCCAAGGAGGGAGGGAGCCGAAGGCGGTGGGGTTTCCTTCCACAGCCCCTGCGGGAGGCTTGGACCGTCCAGGGCTGCCTGAGTTGGCAGTCACATACTTAGCTACCCAGGGGGCTCCATGCATCAGAGCTAAACCAAGGCCAAGATGTTGCTGCCAAGTCCGTGCCCCTGAGCGTGTCCCTGGATCACAGCAGGGCTGCTCCACAGTGACTCCTGACCGTCGTCTTTTTTGTTTGTTTGTTTTGTTTTGTTTTGTTTTGTTTTGTGGAGGGGCATCACTGCCCTCTGGTGGTGGGAGTAGGAGGCCCGGCCTTTGCACCTGTGGAGCCGCTGCTGGAATGGAACCTCCATCCCATTGGGCCGCAGTCTCAAGCACCACCACTACGCCACCAGGGCTCAGCCCCTGACAGTCGTCTTTACAGAAAGATACTGCAAGGCCTTTCTCCTGGGAGCTCGGGGCGGGGGCGGGGGCGGGGTGGGGGGGGACTCTGAACCACCCGCTGTGCTGCTGAGGCCTGGGAATCGGGAGTAGGGAGAAGGTGTTCACCAGGGCAGCTGGGCTCAATGCCATCAGCAGGCACCCTCAAAGCGGGTGTGGATCACACCTCAGGAGTGTCCCTGTGAGGGGCGAGGGATGGCTAGCCACCAAACCTGCTTCTCTTTGGTTCCAGATCACTCCTGGGCAGAGGGGCGAGCCCTTTGGCATCTCCCAGGCCTGCCTTGATCACGCAGGGTGCAGTAGGCTGAAGGGATGGAGGTTAGGAAGGGCAGCACTGGAGGCAGGACCCAATCTCTGGTGGCCACAGTTGCCACGTTCAGAGCCGTGGCAGACTCTTTCTCTCAGCTCCTCAGCTCTGTGTGTACCCCCCCCCTGCAACAGGCCCCCGGGTTTCTTGGGAGATGTGCCCTTTCATTACTCTTAAGCCCTGGGTTTAGGAACAACGTCACCTTAAGAGTTAAGACCCAACATGGTACCTTTCATATTATGGGCGTGCGTGCGTGCGTGCGTGCGGGACTCTGTGAAGCTGACAAAGTGCAGTAAAATGTCTCTCCCCCGAGACTGGTTACACATTGGGCTCCTAACTGCACACTCAGCAATTCGAAACCGCCAGCCGCTCCGTGGGAGAAAGAGAAGGCTTTCCACTCCCCTCAAGAGTTACGGCCTCAGAAACCCAGAGGGGCCGTTCCCCTCTGCCCTAAAGGATTGCTGTGAGTCAGAATGGAGTAGAAGGCATTGCATTTGAAGATGCCCCCCCCACCCCCACCCCCACCCCCCATGGCAGAATGGATAAAGCGTTCTACTATCCTCACCTGCCCCCTCCTCAGGAGAAAAAGGGAGCAGTCGGCTTCTGTAAAGGTCTCTAGCTGTGGAGACCCTGGGGGCAGCTGTCCTGCGGCTCACTGTGGACTTCTGGGTAAGAGGTTAGAGTGAACCTGAGGGGCAGTGAGGCTTCGACAGACTCCCGGCCTCACAGAGCTCTAGGAAAAGGCACCGAGCCATGGTGGGGGGTGGGGGGGACCTCAGAGGCTTTTTAAATTATGTGAACGAACACTTGTCTTCTTCATGCTTTCACTAGCTTGGCTTGGGGTTTCCAGACCTCTCAGCAGGAGGCCCATGTAGCAGGGAGACCCTGGGTCCCCCTCTCCCCGCCCAGCTCTCACCAGGCTGGTCCCAATCTTCAGGTGACCTCCTTCCACTCTGAGAGGAACCTGGGGTTGCAGGCTGAACGGGAGGTGGGGAGGACTTGCTCACTTCTGACCCTCTGAGGGCACGTGACCCACCCCTCAGCCCCGGCCTGAGCCAGGTGGACTTCCTCCCCAGCATCCAGAGGAGTGGGAGAATGCAGCCAGGCTGCGTGTGTAGCAAGGGCTGGTCGTGTGATTACACATGCCAGACACTGTCCTGGGTTCTTTACATAAACTCCACAGGTGAGTCTCTCAGCAGCCAGGAAACACAGTGCCCCCCATTTACAGAGAAAGAACCCAAGGCACAGAAAGACCAGGGGGCTTGGAAGAGAATTTGAGTTTCCCCCCTTACACTTACCCTCCCCTCCTACCTCTGTACAAGTCTCAGCCAAGAATTCATGGGGGCGGGAGTGGGGAGGGTCCCTGCCTGTGAGCATCTTAGGAGTGGGACCCAGCTGCCCAGACACCGCAGGACCCAAGGCATGAAACACCAAGAGACCCTGGGACATCCCGGGACCAGCTTCTGGTAAACGGAAGACACGGTCCTTTCTTCTGAGAGCAGACAGTGCCCCCAAGTGGGAGAAGGAGCCGTGCCATCCGCTCAGAGAAGGGGCGGTGCTTTAGGGGCCTGTGTCTCTTGGCAGAGTGGTTAGGAGTTGGTCTGCTGACCACGAGGTGAGCAGTTAAAAACCAGCAGCCACTCCAAGGGAGAAAGACGGGACTTCCTACCTCCGTGAAGGGTCACAGTCCCAGAAAGTCACATGTGCTGCCCTGCCCTGCCTGCAGGGTTGTGTGAGTCACCATCGGCGTGGTGGCAGGGAACTTGGTTTGGGTTTGGACTCTGCTGCTTGGGAGCCCTGATGGTGTAGGGGTGAAGCACTCTGCTAGGAACCAAGAGTTTGGCGGTTCAAACCCAGCTTGGGAGAGCGATGTGGCAGTTTCCCATGCCTCTGGCAGCCCTGGCAGTCTGGGTAGTCTGATTCTGCCCTCTGGGGCTGCTGTGACTAAAGATGGTGCCGCAGGGTGGGATGTGCTGCCCAGTGCAAGCCCCCTATCCACCGGGGGCTGCTGTCTGACACACACCTGGAACCCTAAGCTTCAGAAGAATGAAAGGACTGCATCCTTTATTTCACCAGCTGAATTCATCGAGACCTTGATTAGGCTTCTGGGGAGTACAGGTGTGATATAACCCCACGTTCTGCAGGTAAAGCATGACGGTGCTTAGAGAGAAAAACAACCACTTCCTCCAGATGGCGGGAGACTGCCCGCGGGCCCTGAGTCCCCACCCTCCCAGTGCCCACCCCTTTCCCTAGAATTGCAGGGTTCCTCTCAGCAAGGAGGTGGGATGTATGTCCTGCTCCCTGACTGGAGTTGTGGCCACGTGGCTGACCACACGGCTTGTCCTAGCGAATGGGGTGCTCGTGGGCATGATGTGGCCAGAGTTTGGCAAAGTCTGCTATAGCTGAGCTTGTCTATTGTTTCTTTGCCATCCCCAGGAGCAAAGTGTGCCAGGCAAGCCCAAAGTCCGGGAGGAAGATGAGAACCAGGGTAGCCCACTGTCCGGGAGGAAAATGAGAACCAGGCTAGCCCACTGTCCAGGAGGAAGATGAGAACCAGTCTAGCCCACTGTCCAGGAGGATAAGAGGCACAGATTGTTCAACAGAGCCAAACCTGGACACCCGGGCCCCAGGTCTTGACGAGCCATCTGCTCAGGGTGCCCACTCCTCTTGACCTTTGCTGAGCTCCATTTCCAAGCATCTCAAAGGGGCGGGGCCACAGTGTCCCTCCTCTGTAGAAAACAGCACCTGGACCAGCTCCCCTGCCTGGTTTTTGTGGGTGCCCAGGAGAAATGGGGGGCACTGGCTGGTAGAGCACAGTGCTGAGACACCTCAGCAGCACAGCCAGCAGGACCCCCAAGGGAAAATGCTGCTCTGCCTCTGAAGGGACGGCTCGCTCTGACAGGCGCAGTGCTGAGCACTGTCCTCGTGCCTCAGAGCCAGGCTCCAAAGTCCCCCTTCAGGGCCCAGGATGAAGTAGCTGAGACTCAGCCAGGGCCAGTCACCTGTCCCAGAACTGGTGAGTGGGGGAAGAGGCTGGCCACTCCCTCCCGACAGGTGGCTTTTGAAGACCCAGAGGTGTAGGAACAACTTCCCCTGTCCCCCAGAGTCGGGACCCTACCCTTCTGCCCCTGGTTTCCCTCCTCAGCCTGCTCATTGGTGTTGCTCAATGAGTCCCCCCCTCCCCTCAACCGGCTTCTGGAGCCCACCCCCATTGACTCAGCCCTCCCAGCCCAGGCCCAGTTCCCCCTCCTGCGTCCCCCTCTGCTACTCCAGGGCCAACCCAGCTGCAACTCACACAGAGCATGTGGACAGGAGCCCAGAGACTTCTTCATGCCTTGACCCAGACGGCCCGCAAGTGCACTGTCACGACTGTGTGCTGATGCTTCCAAGGAGGATGGCCAGAGACCGGGGACCCCAGATTGGATGGATTTAGATATATCCAGATGGGTGTGGGGCAGGGAGAGCCAAGGCGGGGCTGGGCGGGGCACTAGGCTATAAGGTCCCAAATATACTTGGTCTCCTGCTGACCTCGCCTTTTCAGATTTAAAAAAAAAAATAGCCCAGCGCCCCCTCACCTCCCACAATGAACAACTTTTACACGACAGCCCACCCTCTAGGACTAAGTGTAGACACCTGCCCTTGCAGCTCCTGGATCGTTCCCGCACCCTCTAAAAACAAACAAACAAGCAAGCAAAGCCCGCTGCCACCGAGTGGATGCGGATGCGCCGTGACTCGACAGGACAGGGTAGCATCTCCTCGCGGGACAGGCAGAGCCTCTCATTGCCTATGGGAGTAGAAAGCCTCTTCTGTCTCTAGAGGAGCAGCTGGTGGTTTTGAACTGCCGCCCTTAGAGATTGCAGCGCAATGAGTAACCACTGAGCCACCAGGGCTCCTCCAGCATCCCCAGAGGGCAGCCTCTCCCACACTGGGAAATGCTGGCCTAGCAGAAGAATTTGGTTATTTACTCAGCAACCATCGTCCAAGCAGCTCCCCGGAGTATAACCCACGCTCTGTGAGTCCTCGAGGCTGGCGCTGCCAACCCAGGGAGGACAGGGGGCATTGGGTCAGATCCCAGGCACTCATCAAGAGGGTTCTCTGGCTCTGTGTCCCTGAGAAGACAAGAGAGAGCGCCATGTAAGGAGTCATGACACCCAGAATACCCTGGGTTGGGGGATGTGGTAGTTATATAATCTCTTGTCAATTTGAGACTTGAGAGAGAAGAGGGGGAGTATACAGCCTGCCAATCAGATCGTAGGTAGGTGACCTCATTTCCCTGCGAGACATTCCTCCAGAGCCAGAGCCCTGGAGCTAGAGAAGCCACGTGGAGACCCATAGCAGTGTTGAGAAGCTTACACTGCCACTGGATCCACAAGACCTTCCACCCCCTGGCATGTGATCTTCCTGCATTGTCATTGCATGTGTTTTGTAAAGCTAAAGACGACTTTATAGATTGGTGTCGGACATACGGGCTAATATCGTACTTTTGGGCTTGATCTGCACTGGGCTTGGATGTTTTCTTAATACTCAATTGTGCTTGTATAGAAAGCTCTTACTTATACATGTATGAGCATCTATGAATTTGTTTTTCTAGTCTACCTGGACTCACAGAAGGAAGGACCCATTTCTGCCATGCAAACAGGAAGCCAATTGACTGGGTGAGGATGGGCATCCATAAGAGGTGTCCTGGATGATGTGAGTGATTCACTGAAAGGGCAGAGGTTCAAGTCTACCCAGCAGTGCCTTGGAAGAAAGTCTTGGTGATCTGATCTGGAAAAATCAAATCTGTTCTAAACCACATGGGGTCTTCTCACCATGAGTTGGAATCAACTTTCTGGCAACAAGATTAAGGAGAACCCCAAACAAATCAACTTAGAAGATGGATACCTCAGTCTAGTTTGTCAGCAAAACAGCCCATCCTGGATGGTGCATAGATCACAGAATCCTGCCGCACAGGAAGGGCTGGGGGTGAGGAAAAAAATGCTGTTTTCACCCTATCCTTTAATCTCTACCATAAACATTGTCAGAAGCAGTAGGTGACCCCTGCCATCCCTTAGGAAGGAGCCAGCGGGAACTTATTTGACCGCCAATCTATCAGAGTGGCCTAGTCATTGGGCACCTTCTGAGCAATGAGGCGGTGCCCCAATAAGCAGTGATGGTGCATGGTTCCTACCTGTCTGGGTCCTTCAGTGCCTCGTTAAAGTCAACGCTCCCTGCCTTGCACAGCTGGGACAGTGCAAGCAGGTCCCCACTGAAGGACTCTTTGGGGAAGCGCCACCGGTTGGTTGAGCCGACGATCTGGCGCTCCGGCCGAGAGTTCTATGTGGGGAACAGAATAAGAGACATCTTTCTGTAACCTCGTAAAAATGCCAGATTGCTCAGTTTGTCGAGTAGAAAGAAGAGAAGGACCAAACTTCAAGGTGTGGTTTCCTTTTCAAATATAGCCAATTGTTCCCCTGGGCCACCTTCTCAAGGCGGGTAGACTGATCTTCTGTAACCTCGTAGAAATGCCAGATTGCTCAGTTTGTCGAGTAGAAAGAAGAGAAGGACCAAACTTCAAGGTGTGGTTTCCTTTTCAAATATAGCCAATTGTTCCCCTGGGCCACCTTCTCAAGGCGGGTAGACTGCATCCTATAGACTGGGACGTTTGAGTTACATCATTTGGAAGTGAGGATCTAGGAGAGGGGGTGGTGGCTTCTTGGCAGGTGACTCTGAAGAAGCCACAGCAGAGACAGGTAGATGCTGCTAGAGGCTGTTGCTTAAGCATCTGTCCTCACGCGTGAGGAGATCTGGTGGAGGGACGCGTGTGCGTGTGCTCCAATACACATCACATCTAACCCACCACTTTAGTCATTTGAATGTGTGTGGTCCAGTGGCCTTTAGTACATGCACAATGTGCAACTATGCCTGAGATCTAGTTCTAGAGCATTCTCATCATCCCAAAAGGAAACCCCAGGCCTATGCCCCACCTCTCACCCCCAGACGATGGTAACCACCTACCTGCTTTCCATCTTTAGGGACTTGCCTCTCTAGGGGCTTTATGGAAACAGGGTCAAGTACTACGTGACCTTTGGGCTCTGCTTCCTTTAGCCAGAAGAATGGCTGTCAGGTTGTGTGTTGGAGCATGAATCAGCGCTCCATGGTATTTTACGTCTGACCACGCTGCAGGCAACCATCTGTCACTCACACCTTTTCCTGAGTCTGAATAACGCTCACTTTTACTTCTGTCAAAAACCTTTTATGCTGTTGCTTGATTTCTTTGGGCACGTGCCTATGATGGGAATTGCTGGGTTACTGGGCAGAGACTTTTACCCAGACCATGTCTGGAGACCTGGCGTCAATGATGTCCTGAAGGAGCAGAGGAACGCCCAGCCTGGATGTAGCCCTTGAACATGAACCCAGCAAGGAAACGTCGCAAGAGGAAGAAACACCCACCAGGTACCCAGAGGAATGGACGCCACTGGTTGGTGGGGAGACCAGAGCTCCCGTGTGGGCGATCTGAGGGCAGATCGTGTTGGCATGGCTCAGGCACTGTGTGGCCTTGAGGAAGTTATGTGAGCGTTGGTGCTTTCTACTGCTCATCAGTCAAAAGGGGATGGTAAGGAGCTGGTGGTGTTGGTGATGGTGATGAGGTGATGTGTCGATGGCAGAAGTGGCGAGGAGGGTGCAGTGATGGGGATGGTGGGGGGTTAGGCACCGGACTCCCAGACTTGTGACAAAGGCTAAGCAAGGTGCCTGTGCTTAGTGCTTAGAATGTGGCGGGTGATTGGAAACTACTGGCAGAATCTGAATCCCGACGTTCTGCCACGGCACCGGTGAGGTGTGGATGCAGTGAGCCCAGTCCATGGCCGGCACAGTGATGCCTGGATGTGAACTTCCCAGCAGAGGTGGCCAGAGAAGCCTGTGGTCCTCCTGGCTGGACAGAGGCCCTGACAGAAACTTGGCGGGTGCTTCTTCCACTCCCTGCTGGGAAACAGATCTACTTACGTGCTTCAGCATGTTCATGGAAGGTTACCGGAGGCTCAGGGAGAAGAGTGGCACCTGGAAGAGGAAAGGAGGGAGCGTTGGCACTCACCTTGCACACTGCGTGCTGGTGGCCATAATGGAGCTGGCGCTGACCACAAAAGGGATTTTGACTACGAAACTGAGAAGGCGGACTACCAAACGAGGAGAAGAGCTGCGTTTCTGAGAACACGGGCGATTGTCTGCTTTGGGTCTGAAAATGTGACCAGGAGAAGAAGGAAAAGAGGCCCAGCGTTGATTCTGCAGCATTTCCGGTGCCCCTGTGACCTTTATGGGGCACAGCAGAAGGCTGAATCATCGGAAGCCAGCATCACAGAGTTTGCATTGGCCCCAGGGAGGCAAGTGTGGCTATCCCTCTGCATCCCAAGGATAGTTTTATTTTGGGAATGTAATAAACGTTCATTGTGAGGAGGTGTTGATATGATGGTGGGGAAAGTGGCTTTGAACAGTAGCCGCGGGGAGCATCTTCTTGTCCTCGAGGTTGCTTCCTGTGAACCGGTCTGTCTCGGGCTTGATGGCTGAACAACAATCTGCTGTGTGGCTCTCAAGGGATTGGCAACCTTTTGAGACTGAAGAGCCCATCCCGTCCCTCCTCACAACTTCCGAATCCCTCAAGAGCCTGACAGATGTTTTTCCAAACAAATGAAATCGCCGTGATCTGAAATAACAGCCTTCACATGTTGTCACTGTTCCTTCAGAGCCGCACGCTCACCCTGAAAGAGCCCTTGCGTATGGCTCTCGATCCCGCTGGCCGGCCCCTGGGCTAGCCCAGCTGGTGTGAATCCCTCTGTGGAGGGCATTGGGCTCATCCCCGCTTTGGGCGAGTGTGAACACTGTCCCGCTGTGAGCGTTCACTCTGGTTCTGTGGAAACCCTTTTCGTGGCGCAGAGGGTTTTACTCCCACAAGCCTCACCGCGATCACCCCGGGCTGCTCCAAGGTGCCCTCCAGTCTGCTCTGGCCACCTACGGCCACCCGATATCCCTCGGAAGGAAACACTGCCCACCCTGGCGCCTTCCTCGCGGTATTCCCAGGTTTGAGCCCGTGGTTGCAGCCCCGTATCCATCCATCTTGTTGCGTGTCTTCCTTGTTCACTGTCCCTGCTACTTGACCAAGCGTGAGACCATTCTCCACAGACCGATCTCTCCCAACAACATGTCCAAAGTCTGTGAGATGGAGTCTCGCCCTTCCTATCTCTAAGCAGCACATCGGCTGTCCTTCTCCCAAGACAGGTCTGTTGGGTCTCTGGGCGGCCGTGGTACGTTGGGCCTTCTTTGCCAGCACCCTTAGTCTGGTGCATGCAGACACACACACATGCCTAAAAGCCTCCACCGTAGGTTAGGAAAGCTGCCACTTGGACCTGTGTCTCAGAGGATGTGCCCTATTCTCATCGGGTGAAGAGGGTTCCTCGGCATGGGCTGCTTACCCAGAAGACATGTTTCTTTAGTGAACAAAAACCTGCCAGAAGTCACGGCAGTTCCCAGCCCGTCTTCTAGTCAGTGCACCCATGTTCCCCCCATTTGTCCTCAGTCACTGTCTCCCCACGACATCGATGGGTGACAAGTCAAGTTGTTCTTCTCCTTGGAATGTCCCTGAGTCCTGGCACAAGGAGATTGCCTTCATGTCATGCCCCGCTTCCTTCCGTGTCTACAAGCTGCCCACTCAAGAGTGCTCCAGGGAAATGGGGGTGGACGGCTGATAGCCTCTTAGCAGAGCTGTGAATCTCTCTGTATAGTGGTCTCATAACTCCTTGCCTTAGTCTGACCTGACTAGAGAAACAAATCCAGAGACACTCAAATGAACACAGGAAAATATTCATGACAAAGAGCAATTGTATATTAAAAAAGCATCCCAGTCCAGCCCATATCAAGTCCATAAGTCCGATATCAACACTTAGGTCCCACAGCAATCTATAAAGTCCTCTCCAGACTCAAGTAACACATACAATGACCTCGCATGCAGGAAGATCACAGGCCAGTGGGTGGACATGTGGAACCAGTGGTGGTGGAAGCATCTCAGCACTGGCCTGGGTCTCCAGGTGCCTCCTCCAGCCCTAGGGCTCTGGCTCCATCAGTGTAGCTCCATGTGGTTTGTCAGTAGGAATATCTCTTGGGGGGGGGGGGGAGTGTCACCTGTCACTTCCAGGGAACCATTTATCTCCTTAGCGCCTCTGAATGAGGTCATTAAGCTGCCATCTGACTGACCATCTAAACCCCACCCCTTCGCAAGTTGACAGTTTAGGTAACTGCCACACCCATCCACTGCCCTTAAGTCCATTCTAGCTCAAAGGTTTTCGGAGGCTGTCAGTCTGGAGGAGCGGCTGGTGGGTTTGAACTGCCGTCCCTGTGGTTAGCAGTTGGCTCTGTGATTCACAGCACTGCCCGGGTTCCTGTATGCTGTTCTCTGTATCCTTCTTCCCCAGTGTTGCTTGGCTTCTTGTCTGCTGTCCAGATCACTGAACTGGGTCTAGGAGGTTGTCAACTCTATCCGCTTTCCCCTGACCAGAAGTTACAGAATAGACCCTTTCCTTTGGAGTCTGGGTTTCCCTCTTGCTCAGTAGGACTCGTTCCCTTCCCAGGCAGCACCCGTGTCCCAACTCTGTGCTGCATACTGAGGGGACACGGATGGGCCCTCCACTCCCAGCTTACGACCCCTCATGAGCTGCCACTGGCCTGAGACGCAATCCCAAGTGCTCAGTGGCCCGCCGGGAGCTGAGAGGTGTTTGACAGTAGGGGTGGGGGCGGAGAGGGAGATGCTGGGACCCATTCAGAGAGCTGGGAAAGCAGGGGTTTGACCCAACACACATGAGTCTGTCCAGCTGATTTTGAAATCCAAGGGGGTGTCCAAGACCTGGAAGGACCACAGCTCTGTTTTCTGTTCACGAGGCAGTGTTTGAGTCTTGAACTCCTCTGAGTGGACAGGAGCTGTGTGCCCCTTGGACCCCTGCTTCACATTGTCAATGGCAGCCCAGGGTTGGGGGGGATGGGGGACAGAAGTCTACTTACCCAGCTGCGAGAGGGGCAGATCCACACAGTGTTTGCACACAGGGTGCCCTTCTCTGCCCCCAGCCTCTTGTAATCTAATCGGTGAGGGGTCTTTCCGGGACTGTCTGCAGGGGTCCCTCAGCAGTGCACGTGGATGGTCCACTCTGGTTCACAAGGCCCAGGGGTCTGCCTCTGAGTCTGAGCCCTGCCTGGAAGCTCGCATAACACCTGGACTTTGCCCTCTTTTTATCACCCAAGCTGCTTGGGGGGAAGCTGACTTCTGGCTTCTCAGGGGGCTGTGTGGGTGCCATGGCAACATCAAGGAAGGTTCTGGACACTTCCTGTTCCGGGGCAGACACCCAGGGGAAGACTTGTGTGTGTGTGTGTGTGTGTGTGTGTGTGTAACCTCCCTGAGAGGTAAGGCTCTCACAGACATGGGCTCTAGGGAGAAAGCGTGTTATCTGTGTCCTTTCTGAAGAAGGTATGTGTTACTCCAGGTAGACTAGAGAAACAAATCCATAGACACACATATGGATATAAGGGTCAGGTTTACATACAAGAGGAATGAAACATTGAGAAAGCATCCCAACCCAGTCCAGTCCAAAGTCATAAGTCCGATATTAACACATATGCTCAATACGAGTCTACAAAGTCTCCTTCCAACTCACAAAGTCACAGGCCAGTGGATGCAGAATCCCGGTGCTGGCAGGGGGGTCTCCCCATGGCTCCTCGCTTCCAGGGCTCAGAGTCCATCAACAGCATCCAGTGGTGGTAGAAGCATCTCAGCGCTGGCAGGGATCTCCACGTGGCTTCTCCAGCTTCAGAAGTCTGGTTCCATCAGGCTAAGGCTGTGTGGCTTCTCCTCCGGCTTCTCCGAAGCTGCCATCTTGTCTTGTCCGTAGCTCGTTGTCTTGGAGACTAACTCCCAACACCTGAGGAGATGGCCTCTCATCTCCACAAGGGAAATATCACGAGATTTCTCAGAAGTCTCAGGAGAAAGCCATGCCCACACAGAGGCCTCATTGGCTACTCAATGACTTTCTCCAGATTAACAGGCTAGACACCACCCCTACATCTCAATCATGAAATTGACATCTCGAATACATGACCACCACAGGATAAATGTCTTCTCCTCCTTCTATCCTCTCCTCAGCCCTTTCTTCCTCTTTCCTTCTCACTTCTCCTCCTCCCTCCTTTTCTCCCCCCCCCCCCCTCATTTCCCTGACAGCCATGCCCTGGGAGGGTCAGTGAACCACCACTCCCAGCCTTCTCTTCAGGGCAGTGGAGTCAGACTGATCCTGCAAGACCAAACTTCCTTCTGCACCTGGGTCAGCAGATAAGTCTCTGAATGAGGCTCTGGAAGAGGTCCTCAGGCCTCCGTCTGGCATGAGGAGACCGGACTAGAAGGTTCTCAGACCTGTTTTGGATTCCAGCTCTCGGTCACCATCCACGTTTGAACAAAAATTTTAGAACACAGAGTGCAGTGTTTTGCATGATCAAAAGCCACACTCAGTCATTGATTTGCCGGCGATTCTCCATCTGCCTTGTCTGGGAGCTAAAGGGAGGCTTAAAGATGGAAACGAGACCAAAAACCTTCCTTCTGGCCCCAGCGACATTGTCTACAATCTCCTGCTGCCACCGAGAAGGTCAAGATGGGGCTGCATCAGAATTGCCGGTCAGGGACCTCGGTCCATGGAAGTCTGACCAGGGTGCACAGAAACCTCGAGACATCAGCTGGACCCTGGATCCAGTGTGGTGCAGCCCCTGTGGCCTCTGGAAAAAAAGACCTTTACGACCCAAAGCAGAAAATATTGAGGCCCTTCCTCAGTCCGTCTCCTGAGTGTGGACCTTGTCCCATGAACCAGGAAGGGCCTGCTCACCTTGGCTATACCTGTGCTGTGGACAGCAGCTTGCCTCCTGGAAACTGCACCCTTGCCCAAACAGCTGACCGCCACCATCTTTTAGAACATGAATCCAACATGTTCATCTTTTACTTAACACAAGACTGACCGCTGCCCACTCCATTCTTTCTGGGAGGACAGCTCAGGCGCGGTAGCTGGTTCCTTCTCTTCTGTGCTCAGCAGTGCTAGATCACCTGTCTGCCTGTGTCCACCAGGTGCTCTGGGATAGGAGAGTCCATGGGAGCGAGTTCTTGCGGCCAGTGAAGGCCATGGTGAATAGAAATTGCTCGGTGGAGACCCAGGGTGTGTGCCCTACTGCCCATCCTGCCCAAAATATGCCCCAGTGCTGATTCATCTCCCCCCTCAGCCCCGAGACCCC